>CM066924.1:15672935-15822935 GCA_033964015.1 Scolanthus callimorphus
TGTTCTGGACCGACTTACTACTAAAATTGTAAATATTAATAGACAACAAATAAAAGCTCCAATATAAAACGTAGCAAATTTCTTCAAACGCTAGTTTCCCCGAGATCTATGTGCAGTTTTTATTATTTTGAATTTTGGAACCCCCCCTCTCATAAGTGCTGGCTACGCCCCTGTAGCCGTAGTTTTATGTTTTATGAATGTTTTATGTTTATGTTTCAGGGTCACAGTAGGACGCATTAGCAATCATACAATAACTACTGGACGTATTATCCTCAATCTTTCTTGAAATCTGCACCCCATGTGTAAATTTAAGTTGTTTGTGCAAATAGAACCCACTTTAGAAATCCTCACTTAAGTGCCCCCCAATGCAAGCGTATTTGCATTAATAAGTAGTATAGAGGGACCGAATTAGCCCATTTTCAACCTTTAGATAGATCGATATTAATTATCAAATTGTTATTGCTGTTTTAGCGTTACATTGTCGCATCCATCGGACACGGATTCTTTTTGTACGACGCCATGTCAGGTTAGTCAGAGATCGCCTACAGTTAGAGCGGATTTCAGATGACTGTCGTGAGTAATTTGCAATTACGTTGTAATCGTGAACTCATTTAGGTTTTGTTCAGAATTTGTGTAATCACCATGCCATTGGTTGCGCTACAGTCATATGAAATTCGCTCTATCGTAGTCGCAATCGTAATCGTACTGCGCCATTGAAAAATCGGGTGTTAAACAAAAAGACGTTATTATAGTACCTCACATTCCTGCGTGAGTCGTACTGTTATTTGCGTTTAGGTACTGAGAACCTTCGCGCACGTCATCAGAAAAAAAATCATACTCGTCCTTAGTTTAACCAAAACATGTCAACCTATATGTCGTTGGAAAGCTTATAGAATGGACTAGCAGGCTATTGCAAAAGAAGTAACTGTTTATTAAACATAATTTTTTAAAGCTTTAAAAAAAAATGAGTGTGACATTTTCAAGAGCTATCGCCGTCGAACTGCTTGACCTTGACTCCCAAGAAACACAACGTTTAAATCCTTAAAGGTGTTTCTCAAAAACCGTGTCTGCGTTTTTTAAAATTTTGCTTACTTCAAAAGTTATGATTTTTTTTAATTTTTAGAGCGTGAAAATTCTATAAAATTTGACCTTGGAAATTTAAAGTTCCATAACTTTTGAACAATGCAAAATTTTAAAAAACGCAGACACGGTTTTTGAGAAACACCTTTAAGGATTAAAACAATGCTTTACTTGGGAGTCAAGGTCAAGCAGTTCGGCAGCGATAGCTCTTGAAAGTGTCACACCACATTTTTAATAAAACCTTCAAAAAAATTCTGTTTATCAAAAAGTTATTTCTTTTGTCATAGTCTGCTAGTCCATTTTATAAGCTTTCCAACGATATATAGGTTGACATGTTTTGGTTAAACAAAGAGTGGTATGATTTTTTTTCCGAGGAGGTGCGCGAAGGTTCTCAGTAACCTAAGAGTGTGACAGGACAGGATTTTTGGTGTTGGTTCGGTGCTGCAGAATACATTGTGTTCTGAAGGCTCGAACGATACATTTCTATGTGGCAACGAGATGTTGCTGAGACGTTTGAATGAGCACGTGCCAAAACGCCATTCAAATTGCACCATTTCTGAAATCTACTCTTACCATTGATTATTATTATTGTTATTGTATTGTTATTGTTATTGTTATTGTTATTGTTATTGTTATTGTTATTGAATACACTTACGATTACGACGCTGAATACACTTACGATTACGACGCTGTTTTGGACGAAGTAAAAGGTGTGCACTCAGACAAATGCTGTCTAGGTAACTACGTTAATTAATATCAAGTATATTTATTCAACACAAAGATGTTCTATTTAAGCAATAAAAGTACTTTCCGCGTGCTCTCTGCTTTCTTACAAACACGAGGGGGTGTTGGGAGAACTGATCAAAACTTGAAAGACACGAGCCGAAGGCGAGTGTCTTTCAAGTTTTATCAGTTCGACCAACATTCCCCGAGTGGTTGTAAGAAAACCAGAGAGCACGCAGAGAAAGTATTTTTATTGCTTTTAGAAAATAACATACACACGCGCGACAGCGTTGCGTGACAATCATGTTTCTCAGGTCTCTACAAACACGCTTTTTAACCAATCAGAATGCGCACATTCGCAATATAACATAGGTATTATTTCTTTAATTGTTTATACATCCTTATCTAGCGTTGCCTTAATTGATATTTTTTTTCTTGTTAGGAAATTGTCTCGCCCAAGTCAAAAACGCGCATCATGGGAAAATAGTGCATTCACTTCTCCTATGTAACGGGTTTGTTATACATTGATCTTCTCTCGGCGAAATACCACGCGCTAGGCAAACGCATACGTCACAATGCAGCAAGCTCTTTTACGCAACTAAACTATCAGAAGAGTGACTGGCGGCACCATGTTCATATGATGTCCAGTTCAGTGCAGCTTGTCGCCACAGACATGCTGTTAGACTGACTGATAATTTTCTTTAGCGAAACTTCTATCAGTCGAGCGCTGCAATTAAGCTGATGCGTTTTTCTACTCTAGGTATTTATTGGGCACTTGTTCCGAGGATGGCTCAGTTCGATTGTGGGGAGCGTCAACTGGAAACGTAGTTACAAGTGAGCAACTGATTTTATTCTCAGTAAGGACGTATTGGCTTTTGTCTGTATTATCTTCTTTCTACAAAGGAGTTCTTTTGTTTCTATTATCTTCGTTCTTTGTGTGAGGTGTTGGTATTGTTTTATTGTCCAACCAGAGGAGAGGTTTAAGCAACTACGCACCGACCCTTTATTCTTGGTAGTGGATCCTAACGCCCTGCCGTCTGTTAGTTAGCGTTGGTCCGGAGAAACACTCATGTTTTTTTTTCTAAATTAGAGCGAATGTCAGATGACCATCTAAAGTAAGTCAGCGTTTTATTGGTCGAGAGCAAAGTCTTTTTGTCTTTCAGTCAATCAAATTGCGAACTCAAATCAAAACGTGCCAATGCTCATGTCATGACTAAACGCACGTTTTACTAACTTCGCCTCCTGATTGGTTTGTTGTTGAATGGTTTCTACTCCTGATTGGCTGGTGGTTTTGTATTTCGACACTCGTCTGAAATTCGCTCTAGGTCCCATCCCTCACATTCACTATATTCATGTACCATTTGTTAGTATGTTTTATATCCTTGTCTATTGTTTTCTCATATGTTAGACGGTGGTGCACCGCTTTCATCGGTTGAAAAATTCTTGGTAGGAGGTAAGTGTTTGATACGTTTGCATTTACGAAAGAAAGAATGCATTCCATCGCTTGATTGAGCTTGGAATGATAATGCCTATTTGAAGATGGTTGTCTCGAAATTCAGATGAAAAAAATAATAATCTGGCCAGGTTGTCCAGGTTTCTGGCCCAGGTTGCCCAGGTTGCTGGCCCAGGTTGCCCAGGTTTCTGGCCCAGGTTGCCCAGGTTTCTGGCCCAGGTTGCCCAGGTTTCTGGCCCAGGTTGCTCATTGCAAATTTCTTGAGCACAAATGTTATTACTTTTGTTCTAAATAGGATCAAGGATCTCCAAGGTTCATCGAAGACAGCAGGTTTAACTCTACTTGGGGAATGTCTTGCTCACTCAGGAACTGTTCATGTGAGTAAATGTTTTAAGATTTACCAAAAAGGGCCCCCCTGGCACAAGATCTGGCATTCCACCGTAAATACTTTTTTATGTCCAGTAAACAATAACTAGAGTACTAAAACAGTGAGGCGATTCGCGCGAATCACATCTTCCTACCCAGAAAAGATTGGGGTCTTAGAACGTACCGCAGGGAATTTCTGCTGCAACCCATCCATGGGAAATGCTGAATAGAAGAATGTTTGTTAGGTGTTCGGATTACCCATGGTTATCCGAGCTGAGCTAAGAGGGAAGCTAATCGTGCTAGTGGGGACCAGGGGCCGGTTCCTGGAAGGCCAGTTATAAGAGTTATCAGTGGATAAACGCTTATCCAACGGATAAATCCTGACAAAACCTTATACAACAGATAACTTTTATCCAACTTTCAGGAACGGGCCCGGCAGCACCATGAAAATTGTAGATTTCAAAAATTTCGCAATTAGTCCTCTAGCCGTGAAGGGCATGAGGACAAGAGGAATGATTGTTTTGTCGAGCTAAACTAGTTATGTCCATTCTTTAGTCAATGCAAGCTTCATACCTCGCCATTTGCCATTAAGTGGATTTAACTTGGTACTTTTCACAAACTTGCCAAAAACTATTCGAGTGTGAGGGTTCGTTGAATTAACTTTAATGTGCTTAATTTTCTACCAGATGGCTGTGAACTGTGGTTCTGAAGGGTTTGCTTCTTGCGGTAGCGATGACTTGGTTATCTTGTGGAAGGTTTGTACCTTTTCGTTCCTTCGTCCGTATTAGAGAGATACGTTTTATCTAAACACGGTAGTTTATCAGCGATGCTGCTGTTGTTCCTAAAAGCCGGGTGTATCTATCAAAATTAAATAGTTCATACAATAACAGATTAAAATAATTGCTTATAATAACGGATCTAAAAAGCTGGGCGGAAGCCTATTCATTTAGATTTAAACGCAGTTAATGTTACGCACTTGCTTACCTCGTCAGGTAACACGTTCCATACGTGTGGACCTATATATACAATGCGCCTCATCCCATAGTTTGTTTAGAAAGAGGCAGCTGGACCCCCTGCTGTCATAGGGGGTCACCGTCTTAATAAATTTATTCGTTAGATATTCGGAGGCAAGATTGCTAAAAATTGTGTACGTTTCAATTGATAACAATGTTAACCTTAGAGTAGACATTTTGTCCCACTCTGTTCTCTCCGTAGGGGCTCAGAGCTAGAATCAACATTTTTGCTGTGAAGAAGTTCTACCAGATTCATATACCTGTAGATTCATATGCCTCATGTAAACTATGATATAATAACGTACTTTTTGCTTTTTTCTCTTTATATCAGGATGGGAATTTACAAAGAGAAAGGAGAAACGAAATGGTACGACAAATTATTTCAATGACATCTGAAAGCTCGCGAAAATGTAGAGTCTAACGGTCACTGTATCGTAATTGACTATTTTATTATATTGTTTGAAAAAAGTAGAAAAATAATGTGGTGATATGTTTGATGTGTGAAATCACCGCTTGGCTCTTTCGATTGATACAGATTTTGTTATTGATACTGTAAATAAAATGATGATGATTAGACAGTCTGTCCTTCCTTACGACGACGACCGGTTAGCGCAGTGGTAGAGCGCCGGGCTTATGTGCGAGAGGTTCAGAGTTCAAACCCGGCCGGACCAACACTCACGGTATTTTGTAAATAATTGAGAAGGTGCTGCCTTTGCTTTAAATCTGAAAATGGTTAGACCTCCGCGTCTTCTCGGATAAGGACGTTAAACCGTAGGTCCCGTCTCACATACACTACACTAACTGGACCAGAAGTTGCCCAACCTCTTTGTCACAGAACTCACCATACTAACACACACTCATGCTTATACAACTGGTTTCTATAGGATGAGTTATCCATAAATGTAAAGCGCTTTGAGCCGTGAGGATAAGCGCTATGTAAGCACAATTACTTTTGCATTACTTTTTTACTTGAAGTCACTGCCAGAAAATCTCTGTCGTTGAACTGAATTGAATGGCGCCAATTGCTCAGAACGTCCTAGCTCGCGTCACAAAAGTATAAAGACAAACCCAATAAGGGTCTTGGAAAACGATCAAAGTATACCTCAAAACTAGACGCATAACTGCGTGAACTCGGGCTTCTGTCTATATTATTTACGTATAGAATCTCGCTGAAGCTTGTCGCTGAAATAAATCGATCCAACTTGCTTTAAAAAAAAACTCTCTTCATTATTGGTTTTGTAAGGAACGTTATGGGTTTTTTCAATAAATGTTTTTGTTCGCCCTGCACTTTGTGGTCGCACACTATTAACATTAAAATGTTTTTTCTTAATTGAAGTAAAGTTACTATTGACAAATGTTAAGCGCAGTTGTTAACATTAAGTTCTCATTTGTTTTTTTTTTTTCCAACAAAGTTTGTAGGTACACTTTCGGAATATTATCCTAGTGATCACGTGTGCCAATCGTTACACCCCTTTGCCTCCTTAACTATAGAACTACCCTTTTCAAATCTGTTCTTCGCTATCACAAATCCACTTAGTAAATCGCTCTAAGTAATTAGGAACTGTCCGAGAAATATCATTTTCTCTGAAAGCGGAACTGCTAACGCCGATAAGCGTCTAAAAGTAGAGGCAGTTGTCAAAAACACATGAGCAAACATCGTAATGAAATACTAGTGGCCCAAAGGTCAGGTGTAATATTAAACTACAGTGCTTTAAACAATGCATTTCAGTTTTAAAATAAAATTAGCATATTCAAGGAATACTAGTTTGTAATTGTGTAATACTAGTTTGCAATTGTGAAAAAAGGAAAAAAACAATAGCTACACATGAGCTCGCTTGTGCAAGCGCTCCCGTAGAATCAAATTAACCTCGAATATAGTATATGCAACAATATATCGTTCTTGCATCATATAATCGACAAGAGGTCTCAGAGATATAGTAGCATTTCGCTTATCCCTTCTTATAAACGACTAGAAGCCAAATACACAGCGACTAATATTTGCTTTTCTTAATAAAAATGTTAGGAGACCTGGAAAAGCTTTTCGGGGATATTGTGGTAAAAAACACTTTCTTAACATTTCAGGGCTACTTTTGATTAATTTAGATGCATTTTCACGAAAACCTAGACGCATAAATGTTAGGCGGCCTTTATTTGTCACGCAATAACAGATTCGATACCAGTTGACTTCGAGTTCACACACTAGGTCAAATACGAATATTTCGGCTCAGTTTACAAAACATATTTCATTTTCGGAATAACCATGTTATTATTAAACCTTTTCTTAACATTTCAGGGCTACATTCAATTAATTTAGACGCACTTTCCACGAAAACTTGATCGTGGATGGTTCGATTACTTGTGGAGTAGACATACTCCACTCGGCAAATAATTCAATTCAATTCAACTTTATCGCCACGTTCGTTATATTAATGCAATAGCAATCTCCTCACGTCCATGTAGCTTCAATCATTTAACGTATGTTTCAATGATTACTGTTGTACTTACGATTAAAGCTATACTTGAAGAGAGCAGAGTCTCCTCTACTAACTATGTTTTAATATGTCATCATCTTTCATGTAGCGCTCTCATTTATAATTGGTCCGAGCCCACGTGACTGCGTTCTGCTCATACTTAACCCTACTTGAACCTGCTTTTTGCTCGAAACGGCAGAAAATTAAAAAAGAGCCGGAAATATAACTCGGGTTCCTGCGGAAGCCCGAGTAATAACCATTTTCATGAGGTCTCTGTTACATAATAATAGACATCAACATGTAGTTTGTCAGTTTTATTTCATTCATTTATTGAATTACATTATACTTAAGTATTCGTGCTTTCCAACCGAAAGCGTTAAGTAGAAATGCTATTTGGAACCCACTCTGGGGTGAGGTACGGATAAGATAAATGCCCCTCTTCCAGCCGCTTCCTATTTCTTTCATCCATGATCGGCTTGATAACTTCTTTGAGTCGTTTGTATGCCTTCAGCACGATAGCCCCGCCTTTCTTATCCACAAGGTTTGCCCCGTAGTCTAGCAGGTCATCAAGATGGAACGAACCCAGACTGGCAGCAAGGGCTCCCTGAAACTACAAGTTGGGGAAATATGCTATAAGTGGCTGTTCCACCGAAGGCACGAGCGAGAGCACCGAAAGCACGAGCGAGAGCACCGAAAGCACGAGCGAGAGCACCGAAGGCACGAGCGAGAGCACCGAAGGCACGAGCGAGGGCACCGAAGGCACGAGCGAGGGCACCGAAGGCACGAGCGAGGGCACCGAAGGCACGAGCGAGCACCGAAGGCACGAGCGAGAGCGCACCGAAGGCACGAGCGAGAGCACGAGGCACGAGCGAGAGCACCGAAAGCACAAGCGAGAGCACCGAAGGCACGAGCGAGGGCACCGAAGGCGCGGTGCTCCTCTGGCGTCGCTCCTTTTCACGGATGTTCACCAAAGAAGGGACTGCAAGCAGTCTACAAACTTACCGCAGCTATTTTTCCGTTTGGAAGCCTTGGCAGGTCGAACACGTCATCAGGTACCCGATTGTCGTCGTACATCTTACTCGGGAGAGCGGGTGTGTATCCGCCATATTCGGTAATCGGGAAGTTCACAGCAGCGTGTTGAACACTTGAGGTGAATATAACGCGAGACAGGATGTCTGCTAATACGCATCGAGTGGAGACACTGGCTGGGAAATCGCGGAGCTTGGACAATGGAAAGCAGAATAACAGAATATAAGTATCAAACTAAATGAGTGGATATATAATTTCACGGACTCTGATTGCCTTCTGGAACTCGGAATATCCGTGGAAGGCCTACTTTTGGTCCTAAGATCGCCGTAATCTTTGGCGATCTTAGGATTTTTTTTTTTTTTGCGATCTTATGCGATGTTAGGACCCGGAGTAGGACTCGAGGATATTCACTTCTTTGCGTTGCGCGCCAGCCTCTGTGTCAATCCAAAAGTCTCTAGCCAATATTTGCAATAATTTCATATTCTATTTCACTAAATTGGTGAACACTAAAACTACTATTCCACTCAGAGTCGATGAAGAGTGACCGGTATATATCCACCACTGTTCATCTTCCCTTCGAGGAATAATTGTATATTTTAAAGGTCAAACGTTGTATACACGAAAAATAGGAAGAGACAGGCATACTATCGAAACATGTAGAGTGACTATTGGCTCAGAAAAGTGTCATGTCTGCAACTGACGCACTCAAGATTTAACTGATAAATTTGAATCAGTAGAAGCTCCAGGCATTAGTGAATCTCGGGAGGATGGGTACTTGACTTTAAGTTGGGTAGGGTCGTTCCGCAATGTGACCCTGTTTATGAGTGAAAATGAATGAATGCCCTTGCCGAAACTCGTAGATTTGATGATTCTGAAGCTTTGGTACAGTAACAATCTCGCCACACTTGTCTTCTTTTCTTACCTTGCCTTTACCGCCATTATTTCCTATCCCATCTGACGACAGTTCATTAGCAAAAGCTTGGACTTCGCGGTCTCTGTTTGACGTCGTCGTCACTGTTGTAGTAGCTACGTAAAATTGATTCAAATACTTTTTACATGAAAATTGAACGAGAGTCACCTTGTTTACAGTGAAATACATCCTTGGATATTCTCATTTTAACAACTCAAATCGTGTTGTATGGCGACCCGCTTTTTACTGTTTGTTTTGCTTTTCCGACAAACCGTTCTGTCCATTCAGATCCTTGCCCATTTTTCCTCTTTTCCTCCGAACCTTTTTGACTCAAATGCTTTGACTAGCGGAAACAGCAAAGCAGAGAATTTCTCGAGGTTCGAAAGCGCGGGGTCGCTTTGATTTTAACGTTTTCTTTCGGTTGATAAAAGGATGTAACATTTGGGAAAGGATTTCAGTCTAAGAGCTGCGTTACAAGAATTAAAATGAAATGTATGCACTTTTATGAAATAGCTAAAATAGTACGCGCGCTCTGATTGGTTGAGAGCTGTGCATTCTCACATTATAAACGCACGGCAGATGCAAAGCTATTTTATAAATTACCGGTATAAAAGCAATTAAAAAACAGGTTTACGTGCTTTATAACCACGGATATCCCCTTTCTATTGCTTAAGTATACCGCAAATTATCATATGTATATCATATCATATGTATATGTTTACAGATGTGGACCGTAAATTATCATATGTATATCATATCATATGTATATGTTTACAGATGTGGACCGTAAATTATCATATGTATATCATATCATATCATATCATATGTATATGTTTACAGATGTGGACATGTCTGATCCCTAGATGCGGACTGCGGATTTATACAACACAGTTTACAATTAACTGTTTACAAACAAGCAATTGATGATTAGACGATAGCAACGGGCTTGACTAATATTACGGGAATACTTACTTGAATATGTATTTCTTGGCGAAGTTCTTATTTCAGAATACAATAATTCTCCGTCATCCCGATAAGGGAAGTATGGTACTTTTGCTTTGTCATCCATTCCTCTTTTCTGTGTAATAGCAAAAAGTAAAAAAGATAATCTAGCAACATGAAACAAAAATCGGTTGAACTGCGTTTTACCTATAAGTAAATCAGACTTTTTCTACGTGTAACTATACGAAACCATTCAACAGCAAACAAAAATCGTGGGACGAAGTAAGTACGCGACTTGTGTTTAGACAAGTGACCAAACAGGGAATTTCTGCAGAAACCCCCATCCATGGGAAAAGCTGAATTTCCCAAGGCACACGCATGGGAAGTGTTCGGAATTCACATGGATTACCATGTAATACCTTTTGCTCCGACGAAGGGCTAACGCTCGAAACGTCAGCAAAACATCATTTTTCCACGGCGTTTAACATAAATCTCAACCTTTGGTTGTTGTTGTTCACATACCTTGATGTTAGCACGAATGTCTGTATCTTTCCAAGTCCGCTGGCTGTAAGCACGAAACAGAAGTTGCACCGAGCCCTTGAATCCAGTAGGATGTACAGTGGATATTGCACCATCTTTGCCAAGCAGTACCTTGAAGGCCAACTTATTGGTCGGGTTGACGCCCCTGCAATGAACAAATTCATATTAAACTGGCCATCTGCAGAAACATCGAGATACTCCATCTGTATAGCTTGCGAATCCGACACCAAGAAAGAAACCCCAAGAAAGAGACGTCTGCGCGCTCAAAACAAACATTCCATACTGATGACGTAGTTGATATGGCGCATTGACCTTGCTCTGGTGCATTTTCGTTGCGTTCGACGCTCATCTGAAATCCGCCCTCATTATTTGTGTGTGTTTGTCTGGCCTACCTGCAATGCCATCTTAGTATTTGGTACAATGGGTGCAGAGTCGACAAGTGCCTTTCAAGACCGACACAAATTGGTTCCATCACAATATGAGTCTTCAGCAGATGTTCTATTAGTTCTACATATACGAAGTCTGTCACTGCGAATCCTCTTTAGCTAACGTCCACATGTCACCCGATGTTGGATCTGCCACCTTGGAATCTAAACGGCAAGCAAAAGCAACCGTTAAACAGGGAGCTGGATCCCGACTCCCTTACATAGGGCGAACCGGTTCTAAGACCAGCGAGAGATAATCGAATTTTTAGCAGTTTGAGAAGCAAAAGCTATATAGATTATTTAAGAACTTGATATCGTTTTTATTCACGACTTTCGTGTCATAACGCGAACGAGCGAGTCTTCGAGCGGGCGGTATTTGTTTATTATATACTCTGAGTCAGATAAAATAGCAAAAAATAAAGACAAATTGCATTTTATTCTTGCCGTGAAGTGATATCGTACGATTTTATTTACTGCTTTATCATATGGATATCTGGTCACAGTATATAATAAATATGATCATCACACAATTTAAACACAGTATAACATTTGACTTTGGCAATATTTTTAGGATGGAAAGGCTTTTTAAACTGCAATACTTTGAATAGAATCGTTCTTAACGCTGCGACGATGCAACAAAAATCGATCTTATTTGCTATATAATTGTAGCAAAACATCAACTTGTAGGAATTCTTACCGGATTTTATATCCATTTGGATCGCCACAGGAACCATTTCTCTCTTCCCATTTGACCCAAACTTGCTGGCGAACAGGGCGATTGGAGACATTGGACTCCACATGTGTCGAGTTGGGCCAGACCCGCCCATTAAATCGTCCCCCTTTTGATGTTATCGAACAATGGATAATGACACACGAATGCTGATCCGTCTTTTATAATCTGAAGTGATTGAAACTTTGGTTAGTTTTTCTCCAGACTATTGTACTTTTACTCTTTGTCTCATTAACACAGCAAATATGTAATTGGGAGCTCCGCTTTTAGCCAGTGGCTAAATCTATATATTACTCTTTGTATTATCTATATTTTTCTGTCCCTGACCCCCTGTAGGCATTTCTTGTAAGGGACCCCAATCCTATTGGCTGATTGCATTTTTAAACCGCACCAGGGGGGTTGAGGATCTCTTTTAAAAAGACCCCTCCCCTGGATATAAATAGTGAAAACCACTGCTCGCAGGGTATGCTCATCGACACTGAGGGGGGGAGGGGGAAAGTTGTTTTAGTATTTACCAACAAATCAGTTAAATAAAGCAAGAAGGTATTGTCAATGTTGCCTAGAAACGTTTACGATTGACACCGAAGTTCGCGCGTGACGCAAAACAGTGAATATCGGCCTCGATGTTCCGACTTCCGGGAGCCTATCAGAGCGCGCGGAATTGGATATCCACTGATTTGGTAGATACTAAAATCTGATGATGATATCCATGATATCAATTCTATGTTGCCGCGTGGGGCAGATCTATGGGTGATAAAAGGAGTAAAAAGTCACCCCCTTTTTTAAGAAAATTACTTTTATATCCTAAGAAAAAAGACTTACCTCTGAAAGAGAGTCGTCGCTGTCTAATGCTGATTGAAAGAGGCGTTCCCAATTGATGTCAGACTTTAGTCTGTTTTTTTAACGAAGACCATTTACCCCGTTGCTTTCTGGTGAAAAAACAATAACAACAATTAGACCTCAAGGCCTAATGGTCGGTTAGAAATCGTGGCTTATGAGGCCAGAAGTCTAATTGTTTTCACAGAAAATAAAATGCCTCCGCCATTCTTTCTTTGGTCGTAAAAAGCAGCAAAATCGCCGATTGTCCAGACAAGGTGTATACTAAGATGCCATTTATTCAGAATTGGTGTAATTACTTTGCGATTGGTTTCACTACAGTCATATGAAATCAACTCTATGCCCTGTATCTACTAGGTTTGCGTTGACCCTATTCCTAAAGCCCATGTCCTCACCTCCGTCTCCCGTAATCCTGGCCAGACACATAGGGTTCAGCCCTGCAAGCCTCCTGTCAGCGAAAACTCGGTCCTCCATCCATGTCTGGTTAGTAACTATGTCTTTCACAGGAGAGAACATCTGATGCATACCGGAAGTATTTTCCAATCTGAAGAATCAAAATGGGATGATTTTAAATCAATAGCCAACCAGAAAATAACACGAGTGACCTTGAAAAAGTAGCGACTGTAAGAAATGTTTTGTAAGAAATGTTTAACTTGCCACATCTGTACAAATGTATGGTGCATGTATGGTGCCGTTTTCTAGCTTACCGATTTTTTCTTAATGCTTACTCTATTTTTCTTCTTAAAAGGGAGGTCGCAGGCAACTGTAGAAGTGGACACAGCACTTATGGCAAGATTTTGCCAATGAGAAGTTCAAATTGCAAGTCTTACACATTTTTGGAGTTTTCTGAACAAATACGCGACGGTCCGCTGAAGAAAGTGCGTTTTTAGAGTTGTTTGAGCTAAAACGGTATACTGGAGGAGATGAGTAATTTTATACGGCCGGTGACCAGGTATTTAGGGTGCGGAAATGCAGGCTTTCTTGGGGGGGGGGTGGAATGGGGAGAGTGAGTTTAAATGGCTTAAGGGAACATGGCAAAAAAACCTTTAATCATAGATACAGGGACAGATACAGGCTCAATTTAGCAAAAGATCCGTTTAAAATGTGAGGTATATCACAGGGGTATATCACTTGTCAAGATGTAACTAATTTTCGTGAAATTATGCCATTACCGCATGTGGAAAAACTTACTATGAAGGTGTTTTGTAACCTTGGCACAGTTTCTTACCATATTTGGTGCTTTATACTTGCTGGCGAAGTATCGATATGTTTCTTCATACTCTTGTACGTTGTGAATTCCTACGGAGTAATATAACAGAAAAACGGACGCATATCAATAAATCAGTGTCGTTTTTGTATTTATATTAATTGCCCTTGGGTGGTGTGGGAGTCGCATGTGAGCTGTGATTATAAGCGTGGTTACCAAGCCAACATCAATGGAGGACAGATTGAAACAGTGAAACTCGAGTCTCTATAATTCCTGCAAGTTTCATTCAGCATTTTCTTGACATGCCGGGGGCGTAGCCAGGGGGAGGGCCCAGGGTCCCCGGCCCCCTTTTTCGAACAAAAATACAGTAAATGGATAGCAAATTGGGTGTGATCAACAGTGAATTTTACCCCAAATTGGATGCGGAAAATCTAAGATTTCCTTGAAATTACCATCAAATGAAACAGTTTATTCTGTTGTCGCTGAATTTCTAGGTCAACTTTGGCGTGAGACACCCTAACGGATAACAGATTAAGAGAACGCAGTAAAATATGTCTGTCTGTCTGTCTGTCTAGCAGTTGGGTGCATGTTCTCACTGTCTAGTTGGGTGTCTGTCTAGCAGATGGGTGCATTTTATACCCTAAGGAATAGGACGAGCAGGCCCCCCCCCCCCCCCCCTTCCGGTCCTGGCTACGCCTCTGTTGTGTTACCTTTGTATGAGTCTTGATATATTCTTGAATGAGATGCTCGGTTTTCTTCACTTTCATTATGGAGAGCTTCATGAATGTACTAGTAAATGGGTCCTTTATATTCAGGCCAAAGAGTTTCATTGGATCCATTTCCAGAACTGCAAATGGCACCCCAGGTACTGAGCCAATCTTGTAAAGTTGTTTCTTGGCTTGAAGAATGTTGGTGCGTTTCTCGCCACATTTGAGGGTGGCCTTTTGAGGAAGAGCTACATCACAGGGTTTTCTGCACCGTCTTTCTCCGAGTCGCAATCGAAGACCTAGAAATATAAATTAAATACTCGTATATCGGAAGTTATCGGATTTATTGACAATTTAGGAGTTCTGCCTTTGATCTCGCATATCTCGTGAAACAAAAAAGCTATCGAGACAGAATTTCCGTCATTATGTTTCTCAGGGATGATATGCACTTTAAACACGGGACAACTCGTCTGTTAAACATTGGACGAAGTAAAAATAGATAAAGATGCGATATTTTTCACTCGTGAAATCAAATTTGCATGTGGGACTTTTTTACCGAGTTCGAATGTTCTGGATTATATCAAGGATACATATATATTTATAATATAGCTACGATATAACGCGCGCTCTGATTGGTCCAAATCTATGCTCTATTACACCGATAAAGTAATGGTTCTCGCTATATCATAAAAGCATTAAAGCACAACTTTCTATGACTTTATCGGCGAATAGAGCACTTGACGTGATGTTGGGAGAGACACTCGAAACGTTTAAAAATTGATTTTACAACGTTCTCGCGTGTCTCTCCCAACATCAGGCGTGCTCTGCTGCGCCGATAAAGTCATAGAAAGTTGTGCTCTAATGCTTAAATAGATATCGATTAGGGATTACGCAAAATCCGCGATAAAATATTTCTGCTCTCGTTATTGAAGCTCTCTCAGTGAAAGTTATGTAAACTTAATTTGCGTTAAAGATACTCTTTCAAAATGCGTTGAAATGTTCAGAATATAAAAATAATGTTCAAAATAATAAAATTGAATGCGCAATCACAAAAAGCTAAATGTCAACGGTTTTAAAACCTGTTGTCATGCCAACAACAATATATTTACATGTGAGAGATATAAAGTTTTCAACACTGAAAATACCAATTATCTGTATAATAAGAAAAGTAAGTTTTATTTATTCTAAAATTCTTTTTTTACGCATATCTTTATACGCATATCTCGACCAGTTGGGCATGCGCGGGATACGAGCGCATGCGCCCTTCGAAAAGCAAATGCACTGGACCCTAACTTTGACGTCATCGTATTTGAAGACCTCCGTTTCTTTCTTTTTTAATCTACAGTCTAGATAGCGTTTTCGAAAACTCCTTTTTTGTAATAAAAAACGCCGTATACGTGTGGATGGGAAGTGCAAACGCAGAAAAAAATTACCCCTTTCGAATGATATCCGGATGCGTGTGGACGGGGTCTGAAACATATGCATTTGATCAAATTAAAATAAAGTTGTCATATTGAAGTGAACAATATAAGCTTTAAAATGAGGTACTACGTGTGAAGATATTGTTTTTAGCGAAGTTATACTGTTCAAACGAAAAAAGTACCACGAACCTGAAGATAAATTTGCGCACAACTACCAAGTCAGGTCCCGCGGAGGAAGAGGAGCAGCCCCAACCCCCTTCCCCCCCCCCCCTCCCCCCCCCCCCCTTGACAATATTTTCATACATCTTCTATTAGTCAGCCTCGAATTGGTGATACACTCTTTATTATAAGCCCCCGACTTTTAAGTAAGCTCCGCGGGCCATGCAAGTATTAATTACAATTCAGCCGATTTGCACTATATCATTTGCCAACGAATGAGACACGGTTAGTAATAAAATCCAGCGATTGTTTTTTAACTGTCCGTGGTTTTCATGAATATCCGTACTTACTAATGTTTTTTTATTAACACAACAACTGAACTTCTAATCTTTATAGCCAAAACCGTTGTTTCGGTATGTTTTCAAAACGTCGTTTGAATTTTTCTTTTCAGTTTCTTCCGCTGTCGAGGTTCTTGTCATGTTTCGCCAAGTCAATTGACTGCACTAAGGTGAAACAAGCGAAGAACCTGATTGGCTTAGATTGATTGACTAGCGGTCTTGCGGTACAGAAAACTCCTAAATCCAAATTCCTAACCCAGATAGTGACGTTTTGAAAATGTGCAGTGCGCGACAACGATTATAGCTGAAGTCAAACGAGTTCTTCAAATGTTGAATACTTACTCTGAGGCGAACGTCCCGACGGGGAACAACACAGAAATGGTTATGGCTTGTACTAACAGCATGACTAACAACACTGGACAAAGCGCTTCCTAGGATGAGAAAGATTTTCTTGCAAATGCCTCACTTGTGTCGCTTATATACTCCGATGACTTAGGATCGATTGCAAGAAAGCTTTTGAAACTGAGATTTCAAAGGTAAATGGGTATTTATTTAACAGTCTTCTTATTGTCCTAAATAAAGGTCTTAACTAGCTATTCTTATGGAATGAAAGATGTTCTGATGAGCCTTGCTTATCTGTTATCAGTTTTCGCGCCTGTTACATAATACGAGAAGCCAACGTGGGCTCTTGTATTAGCGTCATCTGAAAGCCGGCATAGTTTCTTTTGTTTTCAGACCTGTAGAGCGGGAGAGAAATACACGTACGCACGCCATCCCGAGTGGGTTGATTCCTGTAAAAGCATAGTGCAACCATTCTCAAATAACATTAGTGCAAATTTGGAGTTTATCGAGCGGATGGAATGAGATTACGAAATGGCATTTTTGAGTTTCTTATACCAGGCTGAACTGTTTTCAAACTTGGAAGTTTGATAGCGAAAGCTTTTTTATGAAAATCTTTACATATGAAAAAACATGCGATAATTTCACATGCTGGGCTCTAAATTTTCGGCGCACGTTGCGCGCAAAACACTTTTAACTTTCCCTAAAAACTACCTTGCGTTTTTATATGTCGTTCCCCTTCCCCCATTTTTGGAGGCTTGTTACGGCCCTGAAACGTTTACGGAGAGAAGGGCCTCGAAAAGACGATATATATTTTTAATTTCTTAAAGAGAGCGTGTCAGCCACTCCTTTGTTTATTGTTTCGTTCGATGTTTAGAAAACGTCATTACGTGTAGAAATCTCTTTATAAACATCTAAAACAATTTGATTTACCAAATTCAATCTATATTCTCTAAATCAGCCGATGGAAATGGATGTTTTCTCGATCCGACTTTGGTATCTTGCTATACTGTCAAAATGGCGGCTGACACAGGCTCTTTAACTTAAAAGATATGTTTCAAAGGCAAACGTTGTTTGCCTCTACATAGTCAGAGGCGCGCGAAAATACAGAGTCATGATATCGTTTGGAACTTTGTGTTCAGAACAAAGGTTTGAGTATTAAACTGAACGTCGCATCTTCGCATATGGTTCACAGGATTTTTTTCCCTTTGTTTATTTTATGACTTACAAAAGAGATGTTTGATTGTCGTATTAACATACGACAATCAAACATTAACAAAGAGAATCACTTTCTAAAACGATGCTTAAGAAAATGAATTATCTAAAAAATGTTCTATCCAGCCAAGAGAATGGCGTTATCCCTTTGTGAATTGGGTATATAAATGTACACCCACACTTCTGAACCTGCAGCAAATGCACAGCAAGTTACTTCTGAATGTCCTACTCTCCATTCAAACCTCTGAACAAACTCCAAAGTTACAGTAAACTCCTCAATTTTGCTTTCGCTGTTTTATTTGTCTTGTCTTGTGTTTTTTTTTTCTCTTTTATAAAATAGTGCCGGTGAGCGCGACAGAGCAGTGCGCGCTTTCCTATTAAAAACACACGGGAAATGATACTTTTATAAAAAAAAAAAACACACAGATTGCTATGGTTTATTTTAGCATTAGAGCACAACTTACTATGACTAGCTTTATCGGCGCAATAGAGCACGTGTGTTGTTCAGAGAGACACGAGAACATTGTAAAATCACGAGCCGCAGCATTTATTAAAGCGGAGAAAACCGGTAGTTTATCGGACCGATCAGTGAAAGAGAGCATAGATTTTGACCAATCAGAGCGCGCGTCATATTGTAGCTATATTATAAAATGCGATTAACGCACTTAGGCCTAAATATCCTTTTGTCTAATGAGTAAAGCCTATGACTTACGGCAAACATACGTCGTGCCAGAGTCGCGCCGTTCCAATCCAAAATGATGGCGAGCGTCAGCCCATAGTGAAATACAGAGAAAAGAAAAGAGGCCTCTTCTGCGCTAGTAGGGTTATCTCAGACCTCGTCCACACTACACGTTTTCAAACGAAAACGGATACTTTTAGCTCCGGATACGGCTAGCGACCACACTACAACGCCGAAATCGATCACCGAAAACGGCGAAAACAATTCGAAAACGATAAGTGTGGACGCAAATCGTTTTGAAAACAGAGCAAAAAGTATCCGTTTTCGTTTGAAAACGGTGTAGTGTGGACGAGGTCTCAGTCGAACTTCATCTGCCGAACCTTTCTATTTCCAAAGGATGCCGCTTCAGTTGATTTGATAATAGGAAACGTTCATTGTTTTGGATTGGAACGGGGCGGCTGGGCCACGCCCCACAACATTTGTCTTCTTTGTTGCTTTTATGAAAACTCCAGAGATGAAACTACTAACCCGCTGGCTGTGACAAACTCAAAGTCGAGATGTATCTATACACGCCAAACTAGATCTCCAAGGTCCGCAAGAGCAATTGTTTTATTTGGTTTGAATGGCGGAACAGAAAATCCCGAATCCCAATTTACCCACGTTTTGAAAATGCCAGGGCGAAACAACGGTTGTTATACTAACATGTTCGAACCTCCTCCAATCCTCCTTATTGTGTATAAAATTCGCCCAGATTTTCACAGATTGCTATCCTTTAAGGTGTCTCACGCCAAAGATGGTGTAGAAGCCCTAAATGTAATAACTGGCCCTAAGTGTAATAAAGGCCCAAAATGTAATAAAAAGTGGCCTAAGTGTAATAATGGCAATGATCATACAAACTGGCAGTAGCGACTTTTGTAAGTTCCCTAGAACAGGGATACAGAATAGAACGTGTTGCAGGTTTAAGGTCAGCTTCTCAAAGAGTAGCAGCACACACCTAGTCTCGTGTTCCATGAGTACCCCGAAGCCGATACTTAGTACAAAGCCAGCGGTGTTTGCTTAATATTAGACCCCGTTTACATGCGGTAGAAATATCCGTCCTAGTTGGAGTGACAAAAACGGTATTTTGGGACTTTAAAAAGTAGCTGCTCAATAGAGGATGGCCGCTTGATTGAGGTATCACTGTAATATATTGAAAAAGCAACGTTGACTTATTCCAACTAGGACGTTGTATGGTCATTGCCATTATTACACTTAGGGCCACTTTTTATTACATTTGGGGCCTTTATTACACTTAGGGCCAATTTTTATTACATTTGGGGCCTTTATTACACTGAGGGCCAATTTTTATATACTTGGGGCCTTTATTACACTTAGGGCCAGTTATTACATTTAGGGCTTCTACAGATGGCCTTGAATTTCAGCGACAACAGAATAAATTGTTTCAACTTGATAGTAATTTCTTAAGGACCGTAATTAGATAAAACTGAAACATATTTTGTTTAGACTCTTGGGTTAAATCTACTTCATTTCCACGTCAAATTTATAGGGGTAAAGTTTACTGTTGACAAAAAGTCGAATTACCGACGAGCATTCCCGGTACGTTTTTATGGGTAGTATCCCATCCCCTCCCCTCGAGACTAAAATACTATAGATATATACTAACTTTAACGCTACTTCGAACTACTAATATATTCCCATATTTCAATACAGTACAAAGGTCGATCTTGTATAATACAAGCGCAACAACTGCGTTTTCTTTTTTATTGGACAGCAGCAAGTAGTAGCCTGACAAAAGTTTACATACACAATGTAGATTTCACAGAAAGACAATTCCATCGCGGATCATTCCAAAAAAAGGGAATCTCATCGAGCCTTATTATCTAGAAGAGGGTCGTCTATATCCTGTAGCTCGATATTTATTGTCCTGTGGTCATTTTTATCTTGCTCGCCATTATCTCCCCTTGCTGGTCCATCTTCCCACATGAATGTGTGTCCAGGGAAAAAGAGAGAAGCCATTCCTTGGTCGGGAACAGCAACACGGGATCCCTTTGTCGAACACGGTGTTTGTCTTCTGCTGTTTCTAAAAAAGATGCCATCATTTAATTGCTTTTTTTTTTCAAAAATACCTTTCTGTTGTATCGCCCATAGTCCTTGAACAAAACTTTTAAAAAAAGGTTGTGCATTAACGAAACTCGCTAGGTTCATTTTGAGAAGTATGAAGACAAAATTCTTTAAAAAATCACAACTTGGGAGAGCAATCGAATTTCCATAATCTCCGACACAGTTTTCCAGAACACATCTTAGCCAAGGCTAAAATGAACTAAAGAAACGAAACTATTGTATATTTGCGAGGATAACAACTCCCAAAACAATGAACGAAGAGAAGTCCGTAGAAAATCTGAGTTTTGTAAAATTAAATAGTACGACTTCAGTTTAGTCCAAGAAACAAGACTCAAACTCACTCAACTCAACTCAACTCAACTCGTTAAGCCAAAAGGAAGGCGTAGATAGCCCAAATCTGATCTGATTATTTTCTGATCTGATTATTTCTGATTATTAACATCAACATCAAGCCTTATGGCTACGAGATTAAAATTGCGCCAGGTATTACCAACTGCGTCAGGGGCTATTACAAATTGCGTCAGCTTTTTTTATTACAAACTGCAACAGTGGCTTATTACAAATTGCGTCAGCTTTTTTTATTACAGATTGCGTCAGGTATTACAAAGCGCGTCAACTTTATTACAAATTGCGTCAGGTATTACAAAGTGCGTTAATTATTACAAAGTGCGACAGTACATCAACCCAAGGACAAAAACTACGGCTTTGTATGACAGTCGGATCAATGAATTACTTATGACAATTATGTGAAAACCACTCTATCAAGGGATTGGTTATTGCGTCAATTATTACAAAGTGCGACAGTACATCAACCAAGGACAAAAACTACGGCTTTGTATGACAAGTCGGATCAATGAATTACTTACGACAATTACGTGAAAACCACTCGACTATCAAGGGATTGGTTATCTTGGGTACATTACCTGTTATAACACTTGTTATATAACCGACTATCAGACAGACGGACACGCCGATGGGACTGAGCACAGATAGGACAAGTGGTATAACTCGGCAAGAGCAAAACTGAAAACAAGAAGAAACGACACCAAAACTCAGCTTAATTGCATACGTCGTAAAATATATGGATGGCGATCAAACGGAAAAAGGCCTAAGGCGCTGAGCGTTTAGCTTTGAATTACAAAGATTAGTTCATTTTCTAATCTTGCAGTCGTCTTGACTTGTTGCGCAATATTTTATTAGGCTAGTTGCATGTTTTAGCTCACATTCTTTCTTTAAATTGAAACAGGCACGTCCCTATTGAACGTTGCACAGCGCACTGAGGATTCAAGACAACTTGAAATTTTCCAAATATGCGGCACGCTGTGTTCAATTCACTGTGAACAGTCCTCTATTAATGTTCAGTACTTATCATGGTTATTGAATGTTATAGCTCCCTTAAAAAGTCTGATTCTGAACATTGTTTATGCTAATGACCTCAAGTAAATAACAAAATACAATAGTAAAGCAACGAGAGCAGTTGTTACCCGGAATTTGTCTTCCCGCGTCCAGGGACAATAGTTCCGGTCCAGTTAAACGTAGACGAGGTAGTCGAGTTGAAGATGGAACAGCCCCTCACTGATATGGGCCCTGGATGCATATTAGGGGGATACATCCGAGCTCCTGTCACAATCCATGTCGCCATTGCCAAACGGCAACACAACCAGTGTACACACCCTAGGAAATAAGCAGGTTATTCTGCAGCGAGGAAGTGATATCTTAAACCCTCTTTAAACCCTCTAAAACTTAACAGTAAGGCAAGCATTTCGTACTAGTGCCACTTTAATCAAGATTCTTTTTTGTTGCGTTGGAAAAAGAAGCATTATTTTATTTTATACAAATGAGCAAAGGAAAAATGACAAGTGGTACATGGTTCTACGTCCAATAGCAAGTAGTTGTAAAATCAGAATATCCCCCGCGTACCTCAGGGGCGTAGCCAGGGGGGTCCAGGGGCGACGCCCCCCCCCCCCCCTTTCTCGGAAAATTTCCCATACATCTACTGTATTTGCTGGAGAAAATTTGAGCATTTTCGTCCCATGTTTTCACTATCCGGCCCCCCTTCAAAAATTCCTGGCTACGCCGCTGTACCTTGTGATTTGCTCTTGGGAAGAACATGCCAAGAATAAAGCACCCTGTCAGCTGACTCATGATCACTCCCCCGACTGTTATGGTGAGCTGTCAGACGAAATATTCATGAGTTAAAAAACAGAGTACAATATTTATTCATTTCTTTATTTATTATGCTTCGTCTACAAAATAGGAAATAATACAGGAGAGAAACAAAAAAAATAACGTGCGACGAGAAAAACAAGACTAAATTGACACGACATGTAGACAGGGACACCACAACAGCAAAGCAAATTACTGTGTGCCCATAAAACAAAATACAAATACAATACAAAACAGCAGGAACAAAACAGCACGCAAGCAAAAGTAATAGGTACGTTATTTGATCAAAACGTGCTGCGAGGTCGAGGCGTGGATCTCTGGGAACGAGAATGCCTTCAT
Source organism: Scolanthus callimorphus (assembly GCA_033964015.1). Taxonomy (NCBI): domain Eukaryota; kingdom Metazoa; phylum Cnidaria; class Anthozoa; order Actiniaria; family Edwardsiidae; genus Scolanthus; species Scolanthus callimorphus. The sequence goes on from CM066924.1 coordinate 15,696,146, forward strand.
TACGTTCATCGCACTGCATATAAATACATTTTCGTAAAAAAATAGAACTCACAGAACAACTTCAACATTTAGAACTGATGATAAATATTAAAATATAATTTCTGTGGCAGTGCTGTTTTCGTTAAAGAGGCATCATAAGCACCTCACCTGTAATATGAGAGATCCAGCGAACTTAACCACAAACGCAAGCGAGGTGATCACCGCACCAAACACAAACGCTAAAATTATAGAAAAATATAAATGTTAGTCAGCAAAGAATAAATTAAAATATATAAAAAATTAATACAATTGCAGAGCGTCCAATGCTATGTCCCCTCCAATTTCCTCAAATTCATTCGAAACGGGATTTTTTCTTTCCATATATCCTATTGCAGAGGATGACGTCAGGAAAAGGCCGCAATCCAAACCGTCACTCAGAACGCCAGTTATTTTCACTCACCAATAACCTTGCAGCACTTTGAAGCAGCGCTGTCCGATATACTAGGCTTGCATTTCTTCACAAAGTCTTCAAGAACTATGAGTGATATTGCATTTAGCGCAGAAGAGGCCGAGCTGCAAAGAGTACAATGGTTTGCTTGAAATTTCCTTGCAGATAAATAAATCAAGCATCCTACTTTATCATAACATTACTGCGGTTCACTCTGTGGAATCTCTTTCAACAGGTCAAACGTCAAGTGGCTCATTGCTAATCAACTTTCAAGTCTAAACATCAATAAAGACCATGGTAGAGTTGTACTATCGACCACATGTTAGGCAGTAGTATGGGCCACACAAAGGCCAGTAGAAAGGGCCATAAGACCGCAAGAAGTGTGGGCCACACCATACTCAGTATTAGTATAATTACTCAAGCGATGCCGCGCGCTGATTGGTCGAGACGTTCGGAATATTTTGCTATATTCACCTATAGGTGAATATAACATTGAAAGCATTGGGGATCGCGCGCGCACTTTATTGCGAGAAACTAAAAAATACCCTAAACCCGAATTTTTTTGGCTAAAATCTTAAGTCGCTTGAGTAATTATACTAAAACAATTAGTCGCCTAAGGCTCCGTAAATATCGGCGAATAGTGACCTCGACTTCGTCTCGGTGACTATTCGCCGATATTTACGTCGCCTTCGGCGCCTAATTGTTAAGTATGGGCCACATGTTGGCCAATAATCTGGGCCACACGAAGGCCAGCAGTATGAGCCATATGGCGGCAAGTAGTGTGGGCTACACGATGGTCAGAAGTGGGCTACACGATGGCCAAGGATATTGGCCAAAATTTTAGAGCCGTATCTCGAAAAGCAATGTTGTAAGTCAGCCAAGCCAGGGTCTTTTTAATTTGTGAAAAGATGTTGCCGTAAAGGCAATCTTTGTCTGACAAGAATATAAGATGTGACCATGGATTACAAAAAAGATCGAAAAAATGTTCAGAAGTTGGTCAGAAGTTGGGCTACACGATGGCCAAGGATATTGGCCAGTCAGACCATTTTAATCCAGTAGTTATGAGTCACATGTTGGCCAAACCATATCCAGAAGTATTTGCCGCACGATGGCCAGTAGTAGGGGCCACACGATGGCAAGTGAATGCGCCACATGTGGCCAGTAGTATAGGCCATTTTGCGGAAACCTGTGTGGGCCACACAGCCAGTAGTAGTAGTAGTATGGGCCACACAGCCAGTAGTATGGGCGACACGATGGCCAGTAGTATGAGCCACATGATGGCCAGTAGTATGGGCCACACGAAGGTCAGTAGTATGGGCCACACGATGGCCAGTAGTATGGGCCACACAGCCAGTAGTATGGGCCACACAGCCAGTAGTATGGGCCACACAGCCAGTAGTATGGGCCACACAGCCAGTAGTATGGGCCACACAGCCAGTAGTATGGGCCACACAGCCAGTAGTATGGGCGACACGATGGCCAGTAGTATGAGCCACACGATGGCCAGTAGTATGGGCCACACGAAGGTCAGTAGTATGGGCCACACGATGGCCAGTTGTATGAGCCACATGATGGCCAGTAGTATGGGCCACACGATGGCCAGTAGTATGGGCCACACGATGGCCAGTAGTATGGGCCACACGATGGCCAGTAGTATGGGCCACACGATGACCAGTAGTATGGACCACACGATGACCAGTAGTGTGGACCACACGATGGCCAGTAGTATGGGCCACACGATGACCAGTAGTATGGACCACACGATGGCCAGTAGTATGGGCCACACGAAGGTCAGTAGTATGGGCCACACGATGGCCAGTAGTATGAGCCACACGATGGCCAGTAGTATGGACCACACGATGACCAGTAGTATGAGCCACACGATGGCCAGTAGTATGGGCCACACGATGGCCAGTAGTATGGGCCACACGAAGGTCAGTAGTATGGGCCACACGATGGCCAGTAGTATGAGCCACACGATGGCCAGTAGTATGGGCCACACGATGGCCAGTAGTATGAGCCACACGATGACCAGTAGTATGGACCACACGATGACCAGTAGTATGGACCACACGATGGCTAGTAGTATGGGCCACACGATGGCCAGTTGTATGAGCCACATGATGGCCAGTAGTATGGGCCACACGATGGCCAGTAGTATGGGCCACACGATGGCCAGTAGTATGGGCCACACGATGGTCAGTAGCATGGGCCACACGATGGCCAGTAGTATGGGCCACACGATGGTCAGTAGTATGGGCCATACGATGGCCAGTAGTATGAGCCACATGATGGCCAGTAGTATGGGCCACACGATGGCCAGTAGTATGGGCCACACGAAGGTCAGTAGTATGGGCCACACGATGGCCAGTAGTATGGGCCACACGATGGTCAGTAGTATGGGCCATATGATGGCCAGTAGTATGGGTAACACGATAGCCAGTGGTATGGGCCACACGATGGCCAGTAGTATGGGCCACACGATGGCCAGTAGTATGGGCCACACGAAGGTCAGTAGTATGGGCCACACGATGGCCAGTTGTATGAGCCACATGATGGCCAGTAGTATGGGCCACACGATGGCCAGTAGTATGGGCCACACGATGGCCAGTAGTATGGGCCACACGATGGTCAGTAGCATGGGCCACATGATGGCCAGTAGTATGAGCCACACGATGGCCAGTAGTATGGGCCACACGATGGCCAGTAGTATGGGCCACACGATGGCCAGTAGTATGGGCCACACGAAGGTCAGTAGTATGGGCCACACGATGGCCAGTAGTATGAGCCACATGATGGCCAGTAGTATGGGCCACACGATGACCAGTAGTATGGGCCACACGATGGCCAGTAGTATGGGCCACACGATGGCCAGTAGTATGAGCCACATAATGGCCAGTAGTATGGGCCACACGATGGCCGGTAGTATGGGTAACACGATAGCCAGTGGTATGGGCCACACGTTGGACAGTATTATTGACTACACAATGCCAGTAGTATGGATCACATGTTGGCCAGTAGTATGGGCCATACGGTGGCTAGTATTATGGGCCACACGATGGCCAGTAGTATGTCGAAGTATGGGCCAGACGATAGCTTGTAGAATGGACCACCTGTTGGACAGTAGTATGGACCACAGAAGGCCAGTAGCATGGCCGCACGATGGTCACTATCATATATTGGCCCCATATTGGCCAGTAGTATGGGTCACACGAAGGCTAGTAGTGTGTGGGCCAGTAGAACATTTCGTGTCCATGGAGGTACTTGACGAATTTTGCTGTCCACATAATTAATTAATTAATTTTATAATAAGTTAATAAATTAATTTTAGAGCCGTATCTCGAAAAGCAATGTTGTAAGTCAGCCAAGCCAGGGTCTTTTTAATTTGTGAAAAGATGTTGCCGTAAAGGCAATCTTTTGTCTGACAAGAATATAAGATGTGACCATGGATTACAAAAAAGATCGAAAAAAATGTTATTTCTGGTATCTCGAGGCTACTCCCTCCTTATCAGGGAAAAGCAAGCAAGAAAAGCTTACCTACAGTAAGCATGACTTATAGCCTATTTGCTCGCTTTCCTGATAAAGAGGCACTTAGCCTCGAAACGTCGGAAAACAGCATTATTTTTAGCGCTTTATTAATCTACGTACTCTTGTAATCGTCAGTACAATTGACTTTAAGAGTTTGACCATGGCCGTTTTAGTAGAATTTTGAAAATATCTTAAAGTGTAACGTACTACGCCAAGTTATGCAACCGTCACATACCTAAGTGATGCAGCAAAGATGGCGGCGGTGAAAAGACCCGGTAGCCCTTGAAGATGACCAAGTTTATCGATGACAAAATATGGAACAATCTGACAAAATCACAATTAAAAATACATGTTATTTCTATTGGTAAGTGTGCTTGGTAGATGTACAAGATGCACAGTTCTTAAATTCATTGGTAAATCATTAAGCTTAAACACGTCATAGGCGTGAAGGAGGTTTCGATACGCGGTCTAAATTTGCATAGACTGCATTTTTTTTTTTACATTCCTGCTTTTTCTCGACATTAATGCTCGCACACCACTAGAGAAGGGATAACGGGCAACTACAAAAGTGGGGTTGAGAATAAGGCACCTCTACCCAGCAGGTCATGACACTAACTAGATACTAGTCTAGCTAAAATGAGAGGGGCCGACCTCTCAAAAGGGATACATTGTCCCTCCCTCTCAAGGGCTGCAGACACGATACCCTCAGTGTCCCACCTGATCGTTGCTTCTGATTCTCCCAATCGTTCTCAGGTCACATTTAAAGTAGACCGCAAATAGTATGAGTCCGTCCAGACAAGCCAGAGTGAAGAAAAGCACCGCAAATGGAGCATTGAGCATCACAACTCTGAGTGAAACGATAAAGCGTAAGCACATGTTGCTTCGGATGTGTGTTGGGAGCGTTCTCGAACCCAGAGCTCTCTGGCGCGTCACTTCTCGGGGGACGCTATCGAGACAGCCATTGACGCATGCGCGAGATATGATACAATTTACCCATTTTGGGCACACTTATTATAAGAAACTTACAGTAATTCGTACGACTGTGAAAAGTGCCGCGACACGGCGGTCGTGACAGGGAACCTGTCCTGCTGTAAATAGGAATGAAATCGCATAGTCGCGGCACGGCAAAACTTTCTCGCGGCACTTTTCACAGTCATAAGAAATCAGTACCTTAAATCGGTCGTGTGCGAGAAATTGCAAAATTTTAACCTCCCAAATGAATCATCCCTTGATCTGAATGAATTGGGTGCACAAACAATGCAACTAATTATGTAATGTTCTCACCCCTTAGCAGCCCCGAGAGAAGGCACGGCTAGCATCCTTTGAACAGACGCTTGGTGAACGCCCATGTCGGCAGGAACATGACTGTTATGCCGATGATAAGGCTCCAGAAGGTATGACGGACTCGTGGATCAGGATTGAAGCTGAGTTAAAAAGAGAACAACATGTTCACGGGAACACAATGGACCTTTTCCTCGGAAAATCTTTTACTCGCCACCTTTCTCTGCTAACTGCAATCAGCCAATGACGTATGCTATGACAAATGTAAGGAAATTCTCTATCTTGCTCTTTAGGCCAGAAAGGTTTTCAATTTCTTTTTGCTGTACTGCCTTTGCGCCCCCGACCTCTTTCTTTTTGTCTGGATCGCTTCGCTTAGACTTAGCTTAGCATGTTAACTATACACTAGAGCTGGTTGAGTTTCGGTTAGGTTAGCTATGTTAGTTAGAAATACTGCCATTTGAAAACATTAAAAAGTATAATAATAGTAAGTGCCTTATCTTAGTTACAATGTTTTAATTTTCCGAAAATTTTAGTAGGTAATTGCATACTTTGCGTGTTGGTAGGAACGCCCCTGCCCCTGTCATGTGTGTGCTTCGGACAAAAATTCGCTAAGATACCTACTCAAAGAAGGTGAGTCTGTTGAACTCCTTGTTAACCCGCCAAACCTGAGTAATCCCTCCGGCTTCGTTAGTGCCAAGTATAGCAATAGTGATAAGAGCAGCAACCATTACTAAAGCCTGGAACACATCTGTCCACACCACTGCTCGCATGCCACCCTGAAAGTTAAAAAAACACGACTGTTCCGGCATTTGATTTCGTACCCTGCAGTAGAGGCTTCCCCGGCAATTTATTGGTGTTACGCCGAGCACCAGACGCATTAGAGCAATATTTTATCTATTTATTTTAGCTTGGTGAATGTTAAAGAGTAGTGATCTTACCAGAGTAGTGTAAAAGGTGCAGACCGCGCCCGCTACTATAATAGAGGCGTACATTGGGATGCCTGCAACTAGAGAACCAGAAAAACAACAAAAACAGTAAGAACAACAACAACAACAATGACAGCAACAAATACACCGCAGTTTTTCTTGTTTTGAATTACCTGCTTCTAAAGCTAGCGCTGATGCGTACAAAGGAATGGGAATGTAAAGGATCTATAAGGAATGTAAAAGCCGATGATTATGATCATGCAATACATGCAATACCCATGCAATACATGCATCTACACTGAAAAATAGTTTCACCTACTCCTGTGCTTCGGACGCCCACAAATAATATTGGTGATGCGGGGTTTTGATGATGGGCTGCTGGTATTATTTTATTTCAGAAGTACCATAAAATATTCGCGTCCGCCCCTATGTATTTCGCTCATACTCGCATCCGCTCGTTTTTTTTTTTTTTTGCTTGTATATGGAATCAAAATGGAATGGAATCGAAGGAAGCATTTTTAACTCGTAGCTAGTTGCGTAGCAACAGCCAATGAGTTATCGCGGTTGCTCGATGCCACTCACTCACTCCTACGTTAGCATGATTTGACATAACTAATGCTCGAGCGGTAAGACTGTAGGTATGAACCGGCCCAGGCCACTACCTAGTTTGCATTTGCTTTCTACTCCACAGGAGACCCAAATCTAGCTAAACAGAGTGGGCATCTGTCATGCGCAGAGTTCGGCTCAGAAGTACAGCGTTTTCCGACGTTTTGCACGTTTTCCGAGCAAAAAAGCTGCGAGTTGGCCAACGGCGTGTATGTGAATTATTTTTCTCAATCAACAACTGTATTATGGTGTCGTCTAGCATGCCACAAGTGGCACACTAATCGGGGACATCCAATCGGGGACACCCAATCGGCGACACTCAATCGGCGACACCCGGGACACCCTGTGAGCTGTGCACTTACAGTGTGCACCATGAAGATGAGACTGCCAAGAGTTCGTACTCCGGGCGAGAATCGTCTTTGTAGGTACTAAAAATGAAAAAAAAACATTTGGCGTGAGTGACAATTGAATCTCTTACTGTAGTTTTCGTAATTCTGCGACTTCGAACTGGGAAGCAACTTTCTCAAGCTCATAAATAATTCATCAAGCTCAAACAGAAAACCATAAGCGTGGAGGAGGTCGGAAAACGCGGTCTTGATTTTCATAGAATTTTGAGATTTTATTTCTTTTTCTCGGCATTAAGTCATTCATTTGAGAAGTAATATCAAATACTTGATAGTGTTTTTTCATCAGGATTTAGAAAATAACACCTATGTTGTATTGTGAATGTGCGCATTCTGATTGGTTAAAAAGCGTGTTTGTAAGAGACCTGAGAAACACGATTGTCACGCAACGCTGTCGCGCGTGTGTATGCTATTTTCTAAAAGCAATAAAATACTTTCTGCGTGCTCTCTGGTTTCTTACAAGCACTCGGGGAATGTTGGTCGAACTGATAAAACTTGAAAGAGTTTTATCAAGTTTTTTTTCAAGTTTTGATCAGTTCTCCCAACATCCCCCTCGTGTTTGTAAGAAAGCAGAGAGCACGCGGAAAGTACTTTTATTGCTTAACAAACACTCGAAGTCTTTGCTTGCCTCGTTTTTTTTTTCAACCCACTTCGATCTCTTAGTGTTTGAAATTCTGAAACACGCTCTCTAGTGTTTGATATATTACTTCAAACCGTGTTACCGCCTTTCTCCGACCGCACAACTAGTACCCTGGGTTCCAGAATCGAAAGTCGCTTTGTTTAGTGACAGCGACATTCTAGACTCTGGAACCCAGGGTACAAGGGTACACAACTAGCACTTAGCAGCCATGGAACCCAGGGTACACAACTAGCACTTAGCAGCCATGGAACCCAGGGTACACAACTAGCACTTCCAGCCACAAACATCACTCAAAGGTTATTTGCAATATAGCTAACCAAGTTGCTTAGATGTTTGATTCAGGGAGCGCTTTAATTGAAAAAAACAACAACAATTAATTTATTAGTTAGTGCAGAGCTCGCGGAATCATGAAATGGGGAGATGTTCAAACAATGTTCTGTTGAAATGTTCTCGCCTGAAGGCTCGTGTTGTATGACCAGAAAAGCTCAGAAAATACAATTGACGCGTGGGATATTCTGCAGCATGCCACTTTTTCTATTAGATGAATTCGCAGTAGTGAATATTATATTAATTTTTCACAGTGCGAATTTCTCAGTGGCCGAAAACGTTTTTTTTTTTTTAATTGTCAATTTTATTGTCAATTTTAAGCAATTATTGGATGAGGTTTTTGTGATCTCCAGAATAAACAATGTCGAGACAGGTGGAATCAGTCGAGGCCGTGAGGCCGAGCCTGATTCCACTGGCGAGATATTGTTTATTCTGGAGATCACAAAAACCGAATTCAATAATTGTTTATTATACATTGATTCAGTAGAAATACTTTTATTTCTGTCAAGCAATTTATTTTGCACAAGCGTCTTGTTAAAATAGGGAAAGCGCTCTAGTCCCATGATGCATTGCGCGCGTATCAAGAATCAGCATGCTGATTCTTGGAGACCCTCAAAGTGCGTGATCCCCAAAGTAAAGCGCGCGTTCTTAGCCAATCAGAATCGATATAGTGAGTACAATGTATAATAATTCTTATTATAATAACTGATAACAGACGTATATACATAAAAACAGACATATGCAACACACACCCGCACATATATGAAAATAACTAGACTATCACAGAAATAATGAAATATTACAAAGGTAAAAGATGTAAAAGAGGATCCCATTTTTTATAATGGCTTGTTTATTTATTTTTCTTCGTGGCAATAGAGAACTCGAAATCTTTTATTTGTCTTACTTTTTTCCAAAATAAATCAAAGTTACTGGAGGTTTTTAAATTTTTACAACGACAAAAGTAAATAAAACGTTTAGCAATGATAAGAAGAAAATTGATGAGATTCTTGTGATCAATATCTTTTGTTATGCCTACTAACACTTCTATTTCTGAAAAACTATTGTGAAATATATTTTTATTTTTCAAAGAGTCCTCTATTGCCACCCAGAAAGTTTTTACAGACGCGCATCTGAAAAGTAAATGCTCGAGGGTTTCTTCCCAAGCCGAAAACCTGATAAGGGTTTTGTCCAAGTTCGTTTCCGCCGGAAATGGATTGATATATATATATATATATGGCAGTGATTCTTGTTTGTATAATAAACAGAATAATACATGGACGCTTGGAGATATGGAATTTATCTTCTCGTGTTCACATTTGATATCTCACTCATTCGCTGCGCTCACTCGATATCCGCGCACCCATCTATCTACTGTCGCTCTACGCATGCGTGCTGCTGCATTTGCTCTGTTGATAAATAAATCATGATTTCATAGGCCAAGTATTTTAAATACTAAAAGTTGTTATAGCATAGGTTGATATTAATTTTCCCATAATTACTGGGCATTTAGTCAGATAATAGCCTGTGAATCTACATTGACCAGCTCAGTAGACCGTTGACACCCCCTCCCCCCGGGGGGGGGGGGGGGATTCTCCCATGTAAGAGTGATAGGGCAGTGCTCGGTGCTCGTCGGGACATCGGAAAATATACCCTAAAAAATACCAGGACATAAAAAGTCCAACCCCTAAAAAATACCTTCCGACAAATGGCCCCTAAAATACCAACAATAAACCTTTTTTGTTATTGTTTATTGTTTCTCACCTCAAAACAAGCTTATTTTAGTGCTATAAATAAGCAAAGAAAGAAAGAAAAGGTTTGCTTGGTTTGTGACCCTTTCATTCATTTGCGTACCCCTAAAAAATACCATTTATTAGTGAAAGCCACAATGTTTCTCCGATAACCCCTAAAAAATACCTGAGAGTCGATTTTGACCTCTAAAAAATACGACGAGCACCCCTAGAGATTAAAATGTTAATAATAATAAATATCATAATTAAATGGAAAAGAAGGTCGACATGTGATTATTTTATTAATTTATTGGAATTACACCGATGTAAATTTAGTCATTTACAAAGTGCCAATAAAACATGTCTATGTCTATGTCTATGTCTATGTGAAGAAACCCCCCCCCCCCCCCCCCCCCGGGTTGACATCATATGCAAATAGACCGATTCCGTCTTCGCTTGATACTCACCAAACAAAGGTCAGTTTTCCCTATGGAATTCAAACTGTCCTAGCAACAAACTCGAAATTCGAAGATTTTTAATAAATTTTTCAGCTTTTCCTATATAAAAAACCCATATCTTATTAATAAGCAAGGGTGAAGCAACTTCTAACCAAAATAATATTTTGGCGTGTCCGACGTAGCAACAGTAACTAGTGAAGGTAGAACAATGAATGCAATCAAAGGATTAGAAAGATGTTTACATGATGTCCTGACCTCTAGAGAATTGCTGCTTTCGACTTTTCCATATTAGCATGAAAATGAATGAAACCTATTACTGAATGAAAAGAAAATAGAAGTATTTGTCGGTGGATTCCCACAGAGAGGATCAGTGTCCTGTCTGCCTTCAAAAGGGTAGCCTCCCTAACACATCTACGTGGGAAAGAATATAAACAGTGCCTCTGTCAGCCGCCATTTTGACAGACTATTAAAATACCACGTCAGAGGAGCCTTCCACAGCATTTTCATTAGCGATTGAAGTAAGGTGAGTTCGATATTTTTGTTACTTAACATTACTTAATTACATAGGATTTTTGAAGGCTTTTCAAAATGTACCAAAATATAGGAGTACCTTTCTCCATATTTTTCTTGCACCAGATTTGTATCCAAATATTTGACTTTAAATTCTGGCCCATTCCGTTTAAAACTGTTCGAGATGGTTATGCGAGCTTAGTTCCACACGTTAGTATAATATATTCCTTCTACTATAAATTGAAAACAATACCGAAGGAGAGAGCTCTTAAAGGTACAGTAAGCACTTTCTCTCACTTGATATATATAGCAAAATGTTCTCAAAACTTTTACCTCGTTGACGCTTGTGAAGTTCATCCGACGAAACATAGGAACAAAAAATGTAGCTGTGATTACACAAGCCAATACTTTAGCAGCTGCGGAGATGTAAAACTGCGCGCCGAAAGTGTAAATTTCAGAAGGCATTCCCAAGAGCAATACGGCCGAGTATACGGATACAACAAGAGACACGGACGCGGGGACGACATTCAAGCGCCGTCTTGCTAGCAAGTATTCCTCGGTGGTTTTCATCTTTGCGCCTCTTTTGCCATAGTAGACCCCTATCGAAAGGGGAAAGACAAGCATTGATATAAAGACTACGTAGTCAATAACTCCAAATGACTTGGTCATTTCGGAACACCTTGTGCGGGAGCTCAAGAAAATGCCTCTGAAGGCAACTTGAATAACTTGATGTAATCAGCGTGTGTGATATCTGCACCGATTCCTGCGGAGAATTAAACAATTAGATTCCCCAGGCGGATTCCATATTCACTGCTTTTTAATTAAGGTGGCTCCAGCCTAGTTACTGAGGGAAACAGCAAATATTTGGTGACGCTTTTAAAGGTAGCCTGTCGTGATACGCGCATGCTGCAAGAGCGATCACTGAATTATCAGCAAAACTAATCAGACCATCCTATCAGATAACGATTTAAGAACACGTAAAGCTAAAAAGCATGGTCGGATGGATTGAGAAGTGACGAGATTATATGCGATTTTGTTTTCGAGGTTTTTAGCCTTCGCTGGTAATCGTTACGGGACGATACTTCTTTGATTTGAGATGCGCGGAACAGCTGTGCAGTTACGTGACAGGCTCCCTTTAATAAGGGAGGTCCCTTAGAAGGCTCAAATCTCCAGCCAGAACACATAACACACAGAAAACAAAAAAATGTACAACAAAGGCTATAAGGATAAAACTAATAGAAAAAAGAAAACCCCTTGATAATAGATTAACCCGCACCTTTCGTTTTGTCCCAGGTTCGGATATTGTTAGGATGACACTTGAAAAATATTGTCATAATTCCTTCTTATTTTGAAAGCATAATTTCATTTTTATTAATATTACCAAGCAACTAAATTTCCTCCGAAACATGCACTTCAGACCAATTAGAGATTCGGCACGATGATATGCAAGGCTATAATCATTCTATTGTCTATCTCATTTAAAGGGATTTTATACATTCTATATGGGATTGCTGCGATAAAAGCTCAAATTCCCACAGAAACACATTCTTGTCACCACGTTTACTTTAAAGGTTGAATATCATTCAAATTCAATAGCAGTGGTTGTTATACAACTCAGCCTCCAGCTAAATCTTTACAGCCTATCGGTGTACTTTTTTATCAGTCAATATTACTGATATTCACTTACTCTTCGACAGTTCTTTGGTCATTATTATTGATACTCTCTCTAACACTTCTAGAGGTGCCAGCCAGTGCTCCCACAAGGCTCTACAATGCTTTCCTCCACATCAGTACTTTTCCATGTCGTTCTAGCAATTTTTGGCTGGTCGACCCTCGTCAACCCTCTTGGTGCTGACAAGCCAGCCCTATGCCATACAGATGCCATTCTTACGACATGCAAAGAGAAGTTGGCAGACATCGATCGTTCTGATCCTAATGATTATTGCGATCGGTATAAGGTAAATATTAATTATGGGTTAGAGACTTGTTTGTGTATATGTCAACAAAACACGAAATAAAAGTCTCTAACACTTTTAATATACAATCTGAGTTCACGGCGTGGACCTGCGCGAAGAAGTATCAGCAGAATGGTTTCCCTGACTACACTCAACATCAATTACAACTTTTACTTATTTTACAACTTTTACGTATTTTAATTGAGTTCGGAATATTTTAGGTACATGAACTGCATTCTGATAGCTCCCATTTTGTCCAGTGAACGAAGATTGTAGAACTACCCAAGCCAACGGGCAGAGCATGCTGGAATGCAATTATTTTCTATTGAAAATATCGGCGATTTATTGGCTTAGACACAAAAATTGGTCAAATTATCATGAAAGAAAGACTTTTTTCAGGATTTATGGTAAGATATAAGCACATGTGGTACTCATGTACAGGATATACGATTTTAAAGACTTCGTATATGGGGAACCTAGCGTAAAATAGTGATTCTCTTTCCTTTGTTTTTCTTTAATCTGATTGGTCTGGAGAGTTATTATCGCCATATTTTCTCAAGCAAGTCGAAATCAATAATTGTTTCACTTGTATTATGTTACTAGTCATGACAACTTTCTGTGGTAAAAGAATGGAACACATCCTATGTGGGGAACCCTAAATGCCGTAACAATGGAGTTTCGGTTCCTTCTTGCATGGATGATTACTAAATTACAAGTAATGTCAGTCAGGGGACGCACTAAACATGTTTGACTGCGGTAAGAATTTGCTAGTCGATAAGAGTTTTTTTTAAAAATTCGAAGGTTTTTGTTGAGTGAACATTAGAGAGACACCCCCCTGTAACAGACCCGACGAAATCTAGATTCCCACCGGGGTTTCAGGAAAATGTCACCGGGCGGTGAGACTGATTTTCGTCGGGTCAGCTCATTTCACAGACTGCTTCCTTGCGCGTCATTTTCCAAAATTCCGACAAGTTCTTCTGTATCAGTGATGTTTGAGTTTCCTGTCCGTTTAAGGGCAGTCCTTTATATGTAATGCATTTATCAGCCTCTCTTTTTACGTCTTTTATATCGGTTCTAAAGTAGGTAATTTCTATAGTGGCGTAAGCTTGGTAACACACTCAAATTTCGCCGGAGGCTAAAAATTCACCGGGTAGTCAAAATGTTCATCGGGTCGGACTTTGTCGGGTCTGTAACAGACGGGTGTAGAGAGTGACTAATATAGTTGGCCTTCTCCTTTTTTCGCTAGATTTGGAGAGCATGTCTTGACAACGATTGTACTGGAAAGGTTTTGGATCAATATCGCTACATGATCTACTCTCACATGGCATTGGATAAAACCCTCAGAATCTGCAACATCGATGTGGAAGACTTCAGTGCAATGAAAGACAAAGCAAAAGGTTTTTTTTTCAACATTGTATTCATTTCATGGAAAAAACGCGGACGAAACGTGTTTGCAGAAGTGCTATTCACTAGTCTATATTCCTAAAAAAAAAAGTCTAAAGTACTGAGTACTAAATACTAAAGTGCTTAAACAAATATCAATGCCAAAAATTTTGCTTACATATCTTTCTGAGTTAACAAGATATGTAAGATCAATGTTTTATGCAAATTTGATGACGTGGCGAGAGGTCGAAAATATGCATGATATATCAGCCAGTGCGATTATAATCCAGTGGCCTTATTTACATGAACAAATTCTATTTGGCTTCTATATCATTTTGTCGTCTGAAAACCGCTGGTAAAAGACGATTTATTGACAAGTTAGAGAGTTTTTTTGTCTTTAACAATACCTCTCGCCACGTCATCAAAACCTAATTTGCATAAATCTTTGATCTCACTTATTTTTTTTTTTTTCATTTATTTGTTCAAGCACAACTTTCAATCCACATCCATGTTCTCTCCTCTCAGGGGTGATATGCACTAACTTGAAGTACTGAAAGTGGCCCTTCTCGGCTGTCGTTAGGCTGTCGTGAAATTGTGATTAATAAAATATATTCTAGAAAGTTTCTATGCTAGTCCGAAGGTGACAAAATTTTTTTTTACTTTTTTATAACTACTTTGGAGTCTTTCACATCAAGTATCGTTTCCATGACAACAAGTCATTCATGTTTTTACAAATCAGGATACTTTTTTATATTTAGTTTGGAGTCTTTCACATCAAGTATCGTTTCTATGACAACAAGTCACTCGCATTTTTACAAATCAAGAAGAAATATGATAGTCCAAAGGTGACAAAACATGTAACACTTTAAAAAGTAGCTATAAAAAGTATTCCTTCTTGATTCATGTGTAAAAATGCGAGTGAATTGTTGTCATGGAAATGATACTTGATGTGAAAGACTCCAAAGTTGTTATAAAAAAGTATATTCCTTCTTGATTTAAAAATGCGAGTGACTTGTTGTCATGGAAACGATACTTAATGTGAAAGACTCCAAAGTAGTTATAAAAAAGTAAACTTGTTTTTTTGTCACCTTCGGACTAGCATGAGTTTCTGAGTACCACGATATATTATTTCGAGAGTTTTTGACAAAAAGAAGCCGAAAATCCAGTTACTCAAAAGTTTGGAACCTGCTTTGTCTGTTTTGGAAAAAAGTTCATACACGGGTATGTAATAATTTAGGTCGTCCCGTCATGAAATACTCATCAATGGAAAGGCAGAGAAATGAAATTTCAAAGCTTCGCATCACCTGGAGCGCTACATAGGAAAATACCATGCTGTAAAAAAAAAAAACGGTGCATCGCGACCCACGTTTTCAAAAACACCAAATTATGTTTTGACTTTGTTGTTCCGCTAATCAAACTATCTAAGCCAATAAAACTCTTGCGACGATTTTAGCTGTAAATGAAATTGTTTACAAACCTCTATGTATTTCTACATACACATTGAAAATGCATTTCCTAGGTTTCCAGCACTAGACTTCTTAATGGGACTAACACGGGCTATTACTTGACTGCAAATCTTTCAAAATATGCCACAAATAAAGCCAATATAGGTTTCGTACTCTCTAGACCTTGTCGTACCCAGAATTTGTGGCCATACGTTCCTGGAATCAGTAAAAATAGTTTGTCTTACAGCTAAAATCGTTTCATCGCGACCCGCGTTTTCAAAAAGTCGATTTGTTTTTGGCTTTGCTGTTCCGCCAGTCAAATCTTATGAGCCAATCAGATTCTTACCCTGTTTCGCCTAGTGCAGTCGCCTGGCTTTCCGTCGCGACGTTGTCTGGCTTTAGTTCAGAGGGAAGCCAGTTGACTGCACTAGGCGACACAGGGCAAGTCTTTCATTGGCTAAGAAAGTTTGATTTTGGCGGAACAGCAACGTCAAACATCAAAACATGATAATTTGATGCTTTTGAAAACGTGGGTCGCGATGCAACAATCTTAGCTGTAATTTTTCACAGAAGGCATCTATTACGCCAACAACAAGGATCGCCTCCCCCAACCATTCGACGCGTTGGGTGAGTAGAGATAATTGAGTTTTGTGTGATCTCGAGACGCTCACACTACACTGTTACAGGGGAGCTTGGGTGGCGTTTGAGATACAGGCAGGATACAGGGAGATACTTGATGATATAGGTGGATACAAGAAGATACAGGGAGATACAGGAGGATACAGGGCGATGCACACTAGTTATGCAATGCTTTCGAGTGGCATAAATATAATATGTTATTTCCGGCTGGGAGGCCCGTACGGAGAAACTGTGACCGAGGGCTGGAAAATGTTGACCGAGCCGAGGTCACTCCCTGCCTATACAGACCGACCTAAAGCCGGTAAATAACTTATTCATTTTTTCCAACTCTAAAATTTGATTTTTTTCGATGAAAACAAGCGCGCGCAAATGGTTACCGTGACCTAGGTCAGAGGTAGGAAAATATCGACCCCGCGCGCGCTCTGAGAACCAATCAGAATGCAGAATTCATTACCGTGCCCTCGAGGAAAAAAATAATGCACAATATTACTAGACCTAGCTAGTACTAGGGCGTTAGGGATTTTTCTCTTCTGCTTGAGATGTGTTTCAGACCATTGATTCGAATTGGTTACTCATTGTGGGTTGAAGAGATTCGTCATTTCTCGTCTCTTCCACCATCTTTTGGATGGGACAATAAACCGAGGTCCCGTCTCTCATTCCACCACTCTGTACTTGTGTATATATGGGGGTCGTTAAACTTTCTACAGAACTCGGCACTACCCTATGGTGTATAATCCCACTCGCGATTGTAAACTACACTATGAAATCACAGCGGCCGCATCTTTAGAGATCAGATATCTCACAACTGTAAAAGCGCATTGATCATGTACATATATAGACCAGTTGTCGGTTTATTCCGCCATTTGATAGGAGTGAATTGGCAAAAATCTGTCACAATCACTGGAAAGAGCTCCTCAAATGTAGTAGATATGCCAATTTGTAACACCATATTATGGAAACTAGCGCAGTTATGGCTTTGCCAAGTCAGACATTCATCAGGCATCCCACCATACAAACCAATGTAGGATCTTAGTTTGAACTTTTCGGGATTATCGTCACGAGTTTTCATCCTATGGTGCTATAAATTGGCATACTAAATTCGGAATGTTCTTTCCACTGATGGCGAAAGATTTCTTCGAAGCTCCTATCAACAAAGGGCGGAATAAACCGCCAACTGGTCTATTGCGGTATACAAATGCTAACCTTTTTTTTCTTGTATTGTAGAAACCAAAGACTCGCCACCTAAATGTGCTGTCATGATCGTCAAAGAATGCGATGCGATTTTCCACGGACAATTCCATGCGCAACCAAACCTGTGCACTGGGGTTAAAGACTGGATTGCGTGCTACGAACGAGACCGCAAGCCACCATGCAACGCGCAGATTATAAATGACTTCAAGCAAGTACTTGAGGTGGCCGCGATGGATTTAGAGAGAGAGGTCCGGCAGCTGCTGAAGATAGACTGCTAACTTGAGTCACCAGATGGTAACTGTATAGGCTTTTCCACAAGAAGTTACTCGGCAACTTTCGACCAACGTTTCTTATCTCGAGCACTTTTGAGAGTCTTCGGCTATCCCGAAAGCGCCCGAACAAATTCGTATGTGATCGGTTCAAATTCGTGACTCGTTCGGAACGTCTTCGGGGCAAATGCCCAGTTCTCCAAGCTATCAATATATCTGGAGATTGTAGATTTAACAATTACAGCGTACATAGAGCGGTTTTCACATGACGTCGTGAAAACAATTGCAATAGACCGATCCCTATTTTGACGATAGCTCCGCCCACTCATAGCAAACAATAGGAAGTTTTCCCTACGGAATTCAAAATGTCCGAAACAAACTTGAATATCAAATATTTTTCAATAATTATTCAGCTTTTCAAGATAAAAATATAAAATCCAAATTGCATGCAACAACTTCTAACACCTCCCTGCAATCGGTGTCTTTTCCGCGTTCAATGCCAAAGATAAAATTTGGCTTGTCCGACGTAGCAACAGTAACTAGGGGTATAACAATGAATGCGGGATCGGTGAATTGAGCAATCACTAGCCAATCAGAATCGAGATAAATCTCGACTTGCTCCTAAATGGCTTTTTTCTTAGCCAATTGCAAGCCGAACCAGTTACTAAGTAATTACACAAATTGTATTTACTACAGAATTTGATTGGCTGAGAAAAACGAGTAGCCAATGAGAACGCAAAGCAATCGTAATTACATAACAAATAGTGACAGTCATGTGAAATTCGCTCTATGTCCTAACAGAAAAAGGAAGCTAATTTTGGCAGAGTGACTTAATACTGGTGTATATTGTGGCAAAGGTACCAAAATATGCTGAACGTTTTTAGAAATTAATATTTAAGCAACTTTTGGGCAACAACGAGAAAAAGCAACTTTATGGCACTTTTACATTTTTTTTACAATTTTTTTTACATTTTTTTTGCTGATCAACTAAGGAATTATATGGCGACTTGTGGAAAACCCTATATCGGTAACCAAGGTGTGGTCTTATGCTAGAACCAAGTGCCTAAAAATACAAGTGCAAATTTAGTTGTAGTGGCGAAGGGAATTAATGTAACTTGAGGCGTGGGATTATTCGTAATTTGGGGATATTAATAAAGTTCTATTATACCACTTGTTTATTGTGACGTCAGGTATATATTTATTTGTAAGAGATACACATAATAAAGTGTCACATTGCGTGATTTAGTGTTGTTAGGCAAAGGGATTCATGTAACAGGAGGACTGGAATCATTTCATTATCTTGAGATATCAATAAAACTCTACCACTTGACGTCAGGTATTGATTTTTAAGAGATACACAAAATAAGGTGTCACGTGACATTATCGCTAATGAGATTCATTACAATATCATTCTTCAATGCAAACATGATTAGTAGCGACCGTTCGGACCGTTCACTGTTGCCTTGACTGCGCCGGTCCACCCTCACAGTGCCAGCTAAGTAAATAGCCGTGTAGAGCAGTGAGCAGGCAGCCGCAGTTATCCAATCTTCCCTACTTCCGAAGCATACGGGAGAAGACATCTCCATACGTAATACAATACATCTAAGATTTGTCCAGCTTGAGAGTGCAACCGGTGCGCCGCACCGACGCACTCAGCTTACATCTGTCCCTTAATAAGATGATTTCACAAAACATTGGCCGGAGATTTTCCGAAGTTCGTTCGGAACTTTCCGGCGAATTTCACATCGAACTTCCCAACTTCGTTGTCAACTACCCAACGAACTTCCCAATTTCAAGACGAACTTTGGAGCCCCAGATCAAAGGCTTTCTAAATCGAGACAAATTTTCACAAGATGAATTGTTTTTGATCTCAGCAATAAAACAGTGAATATAACTGAATACTCGCGAGATTTAGTCTAAAGATCGAAAAGTTTGTCTTGAAGTTGTGAATCTCGTTCGGAAGTTCGACGATCATCCCCGACAAAAAAATATTGGAGTCCCCCCTCCCCCCCGGGGGGGGGGGGGGGGGGGGGGCTAGCACGCACTAAGATTACATTGTTCTAGGTAATTATTCCTTTTATTTAAATTCATTTACATCATTCCTTTTTGATGTTGGTTATTGGAGAAGTACTGTATATTTTGATGACAAACCTGTTTACAGTTTCAGTTTTTTATGATAGTTTTCATGACAAACATATGTTACGAAAAAAAAACATTTCACCCATCGTAAGGAAAACTACAATCTTGCGTTTAAAGGGGCACTCGCACGCTTGCCTGACAAGCAAATAATTCAAATCACAATCCAATTCCATCCTCTTGATAATAGATAAAAACTCTATAGATTTGTATTATTGTAACAATTATAAGGTCATTTAATAAACCTGAATTAATTTTTTTTTATTCCCGCTAATTTTAAATGTATTTTTGGTGATTAGAATTATACTTATTTTTTGGCAAGTTGTTATGCGAGTGCCTCTTTAAACTGTCGTAGACCCTCAAGCCTCTGATTCGCTCACACTTCGATCCTGAACTGTTCTGCAAACCTCCTTTCATGCGCTGCAAAACAATACGAGTAGAATGTTGAAAAGTTGAAGGAAAAAAAGCTTTTAATGAAAAAAAGATAGAAATCTTTGTGACGCATTTACCTCCTCATATTAAACGGGCTGTGTCACGGTCATTTGGATAAATTCGTAATTACAGCTCTAAATTCCTATGGATCATCCCCAAATCACTTATATTTAACAATTAGATTACGAACTCGAGATTTCTATGAGCTGACAGTTGACGAGGAGTCTTCGACGAGTTGACGAGGAGTCTTCGACGAGTCAACTATCAAGCTCATGGAAATCGAGAGCGAGTAATCTAATTGTTTTAGTAAAATCACACTCAGACACTACCTTCGAATAATTTGAAGAAAAATGTTTGTTTTTCTTCAAAACGTCGGCCTTTTCAAAACTCACTATCTATGACTCAATAGACAGTGAGTTGTGAGCCAATCAGAATGCCAGGATTCGTGATAATGTGTGAGTGTGATTTTACTAACACTTGATATTAGCCTAATAAGCAATGTAGGCACGTTTTAGCGGCAAGAGACAGGTTACATCAAGCAAATTTTGAACTTCAAACTTTGTGTGAAAACTGTTCATCTTGACAGAGCCATCGGCTCTGTTATAGGTCGATTCGTAGCTGAAGGGGCATGCAGCAAATTTAGACAAGTATGTTGACTATCCATCAGTTATTTGGATGTTTTTTTACATAAACAAAGTGTGCTAAATTCGTGACACCGCCTTTAATAACGTGCATGTGGCCAGCCCAGTTTGTATAGCGCCAGTGTACCGAAGAGCGGGAGGAGATCCCCTTTTTTGTTTTTCTCGATAATTAAAGGCCTAGTGTCTAGTGACGAGAGTATAAGAAATGGCAGGCTAGTGCGGACCGTTAAAATCAACAATTAACAACTTTTTGATATGGATACAGCCCTCTGTAACAGAGAACAGAGCCAACCAAACTCTAGTTTCCCCGTTTGGTTTTTAGGAGAAATTAATCCAGTTCTGGAAGCACTTGGATAGTTGAGAGAGCACTCAGCTAGCTAGAGTTGCACTCGGCGGAGAATTGGGTTACACAAATTTTCGATGGGTCAGTTCGCGCGCGCGTGTTTACCATGAGTCTTTAATTGCTTAACTATTTACAAGCATACCTTACTTTCATATAAAGGAAGCATGGTCTCAAACACGCTGGGTACCCAAATTTCTTATTGAGTTAGGAAAAAATCGCCCCGGTCAAATTAAAAAAATCGTTGGGTCTTGGGTAGGCTAAAAATTCACTGGGTATAGAGCCGATCGGGTCGGGTTTCCGCCGTGGGTCTGTACGTTACAGAGGGGTGTACTTTTATTGGTACCTGCTGCTCTATCATCGAGTCGCCTTTGCTCATTTCTCTTGTCTGCATTACGGAGTTTCCGTTGTCTTCTAGTCCGGCTCATGGTTTTGATAATCGATTCTACATTCTCTAACAAGCACAGGGTGACCAAGGCGAGAATCAGGATCAGCTTGGTATTCATTGCAGAGGTACTATCCCTGTTGGTAGACCAAACAAGCCGATTTTACTCCTGTTGCATGTTCACTTTATTATTTACCAAATTTGCACTTCCGGGGGGGGACTCCCCTATTTTTAGGACGGGGGTGCTCTTCGGGAACTTTCGATTTTACCCCTAAAAGGTACCTAAAATGGCGTCGCTTAGTTGATTTTGACCCATAAAAGGTACCAACAAGACGTATTTTCCCTCGTAATTATCTCTTGTATTTTTTCCGAGGGAAAATACGTCTGAAATTCAGGCTTCAAACAAGCGTGATTGGCTTGATTTGCTAGAATGGACCACTAACTGGTACCTATCTGGAAAAAAAATGCAAGTTTTCAAGTTTTACCCCTAAAAGGTACCAGAGGCCTAATTTTAAACCCTAAAAGGTACGACGAGCACCCCCGCCCCAAAAGTCCCCCCCGGGTTTGTACTACTTGTATTTTACTCTTTGTATTATCTATATTTTTTCTGACCCTGACCCCCTGGAGGCATTTCTTGTAAGGGACCCCGAGTCCTATTATATGTCCTGGTAAGACCCCCAAATTGTCGTAAAATAAATAAATAATTAGAATAAATCGTGTATTTCCTTACTTTATTAATTGATGGCATACGATGAATGAGACGGAGGCGTGCCCAATGGGATAGTCCTGAGAATTTAAGCGATTTCTCACCTGATCAAGAGCCCGGGGGCCCTGGTTGGGTGGGGGTAGGCCTCACGCGTTCCTCATGCGCACTCATGTGCAGGGAAAGCGTGCTTGTAATTTATTCCCAGGATCAAATGAAGCGTCTATTGTATAATGCATTTGACGTTTGCTGCAAAATTGAATTATAAGTCGAATCTCCCTCGAAGCAAGATTTGATGCGAGTGAGATTCGACGTACATGTATGCCCTAGCTAGTTAGGCCTAAGAGTATCAAACATAGACATTTTGGGACCCTCGTTACACCACCGAAAAACAGGATCGAGTGAGCATTTGTCAAATAAGTTTGGAAATAAAAGCAAAACCGACGTTCAGAGCCTTGTCACAAAGTCATTTATGATTTAAGTCATTTATGATGTTAAACAAGATATCAGCTAGTATCTACATTGGCAGAATTAATGATCTTGTAACAAAACAAATTTTCGAAGCCATAGATCATGGGTGATCAAATTTACAGGGGCCGTCTGGTGGAAAGAGTTAAAGCTTGTTAAGGAATGAAGACTCTGAACAAATATTCACAACATGTTCAGTCAAATGTTGAACTGAATTGTCCCCGGCGTTAGTATTGTCACGCTTCTCTCTAGCTACAAGGTATAAGTCGTACGTATCATGAGGATGTGTTGGGAAACACACGCTCATCGGAGTATTGCTGCATAAACTCCTGTTGCGTGACGAAACTGAATTATCTTAAAATACTTTTGCTTTAAATAAATAACGCTTAATTTAGCTTATGCTAAACGTCTAAACGGAGCATGCTCTTCTTTGACGACTTTCTTCGCCTCTATTCTGAACGCAGTATAGTAATAGAATAAGCCCGAGAATGAAGGAGATTAAAATATGGCCCCGCGCCCAAAAAGCACAAGGGTCGTTATAAAAGGATCAATATTCTCATTTCAAAAAACCTATTTTGGGAAGTAAACGTTAGAAATATCGCTGAAAAAAGGAAGGATGGCAATACCGTGCAATACTTACGTTGCGACCGATCTTGAAAATGGTCAGAAGCAAGTTGTTGTATAATAGCTCGTTTTAGAACATTTCCTTTTCTACTTGCTCACTATAACATGGATGGCTACCTCCAATATAAACAGATAAATGCCGCAGGCTAGGAGCATGCAAACTCGGTCATGCATTCAGGCTGCATTCAGATATTAGCTGTATGCACACTAGAGACGGAAAAGAGACAAGTTTTTTCGTCAGAAAAAGTTCCTGTCTTATGTCAATTCTACTCAGAAACACTTGCTTGTTATCTGTCTAAACTTTCTTCTTCAAAAAATTGTTTTCGCGTGATCACAGAAGAACAGGGAACCATATTCAAGGCGAGAATCTCGTCTCAGACGGGAAACTCGTTTCTAGTGTGAACAGCTATTGCCCCGTTCTTTATTACTTTACACCATTGCCTCACAAATCCAGTTGAAAGGCATTGATCATTGAGTATGGGGCGCAGCTAGCATTTTCGAAGGGTGGAGAGGGTACATCTACTGAAAACGACCATATGTTGGCCCTGACCAAAAAATGTACGCTGTCAAGTTTATCAGCGAAGGCCTTCACCAGTCTCTCCCCAGCGTGACGAGCATGGGAGTTATTGGTGCGAAAATGAGACAAGAATGTAATGAAAGCTCCGCAAAATACATTGCATCTGAAATATCGTCCCAGGGTCAGGTACACAAAATGTTGTACAAGAAATGAATGCTTGCAAATTGTTTTGATAATGTGCTGCTTGGACAATTGTCTTATAAAAACGTCTTGTTTCCAAAATGTTAGGTCTGCTGCAGTTTTGTTTGGAAAATGTTGATGGTTCTACGAAAAAAATTTTTATCTCACCATTAAAAGCTTGCTATTATTCTGCTGGCTCGCACTAATTATCAACCCCCTCCTGGGACTTTACAAATTCGCATATTTACGAAACAGAAACAAAGTCGTAACATATAAAGCTAAGTAATTGAAAAAGGCATTGTAGGAGGTGGTGCTTCATGTTGTTCGTATCGGCACACTGTAAAAATGGATTGGTCAAATTGACCAAAAAAAATTGGTTGAGATTTGAGTCTGAGGCAACTATATTTTTAATGGTTCGTTTGACTTGTTTAATTTGGTTAATTTGATCAAAATTGATACTGGTTCTTTTGACCAATTATAATACATCAGTTCAGCCAAATGAGATTTGGTTGTTTGCAATATTAGTAATTGGTCAATTTAACCATACAAATTGGTCAAACCATTGAGTCTGAGGCAACCAAAAAAACAATGGTCATAAAACCGAATTTGACCAATTGTTTTTAGGTCAACATGACCCCTCCCGAAATAACCAATTAAAATTTGTTTGTTTTCCAAATAACATTATTTTATAAAAACACGCACAGTAGACACATTTTGCCGCCATTCGTAATTTATTAACTAAATACTGAATCTGACAAAGTACAATGTGCAGATCCGCCCCCATACACACGTAGCGCGGCCAACACCGTATTTTTGTTTCAAAAAGCTAGCAAGTAAAAATAGTAAACATGCATATATTTCTCTCTATTATGTGAACACAAAGTCAAAATCCTTGAACTTCACGTTATACAGTAGTTAAAGGCAAGAAATAAAACCGGTCACGCCAAGTGGCATATCTTTGACAGATTTCTTCATTAACAGGTACTCAAGAAAAAGAAAAACATTTTTGCTGTGCCCTGTAGGGCCCCTTGGGTAACAGATGTTGAATGAGTAATATGTTGCGATTAGTGTGGTCAGTACGTTTAGCACAGATGGCTTCTTGAATGTACACACGACCATGCCCTCCACGGCGATGACTGCACAGGGCATGTCGTCCACATTGCCAGTGGCAATGATTCTCGGCGTAGTTGTTTGTTCGATTAAGGTGCTAACATTTGTTTCTTCTGCATTCTGAAAATAGAAAAGGTACATATAGAAACTGTTTAAAAAGAACAAATAGTTCTCGATGGGAAATTTTTGCAGTGGGATATGGTGATGTCACCTTGGCAACAAAACCTCTCTTGTTAAGAGAAAACGCAAGCTCTTTGTGTATTTTTGTTTT
This sequence comes from Scolanthus callimorphus, assembly GCA_033964015.1. Taxonomy (NCBI): domain Eukaryota; kingdom Metazoa; phylum Cnidaria; class Anthozoa; order Actiniaria; family Edwardsiidae; genus Scolanthus; species Scolanthus callimorphus. Next base: position 15,721,669 of record CM066924.1, read on the forward strand.
CTCTTTCAGTTCCAGTTCTTTACAATTGCGGGCCTGATGTCACTGTGACACAAGGCTTATTAATCAATTGGCTGACCAAAAACTGAATAGTATAATATACACCTTGAACACTACGTTGCTCCGTAAAACGTAAAATAATGAACCATGCATCGTAATGAAGGCGCTTTTGCTCCTTTTTTTCTACAAAACAAACCAAACTACACAGAAAAAAATTTCAAAACTGGAAACAAAATCCACCACATTTTCGCGCACTTTTGCACTATTCATTCACGTAAAATAAACTCTTCTTTATTTCTCTGTTTTTGTGTTGTTCCCTTTGACGCTTGCTATGATAATAAAGCTCAGCTCCGCTTTGGGAAACACAGCGGTCTCGGGAACACAAAACGTACCGTTTCCCTCGGTCCCAGTAAATAAGTGTTAAATATGTCCAATTAAGTCTTCTTTAAAATAATATATGATTTTCTATTGGATGAATGTTATTATACACTTTCTTACCGTTATAATTTTAAGGAAGAGGTCCCCAACCTCATGCGTCTTGCATTTCTTTTCTCCCACCAAATAGGGTAGGGCCACCAACAAGAACCGGTCCTGTAACTCTGGGTAGATAAAATCAGATGCAATCACATTACCTTTTGTGTAACACTGGTCGACTGTACTGTCATGTCTTAGAAAACTAAAAAAGGGGATTAGAAGTGAGCTCCTGGAAAAAATAATATGTATTTAAATACACATGCACGTCTTTGACAAAGGCAGTGGGTTACAGGACGAAAGGACCAAAGCTTAAATTTGAATTTAACAGATAATGGCAGATAATAATACTAAAAATGAGATGCGAATTACAAAATTGAGTTAAAAGCCTTTTTAGGCTTCAGCATGTGCGTGCGCCTTGGCATAAAAATGCTTAAAAAAATAGCGCTCTTCTCTTGTTCCTCTGTATTTTGAATTGTTTTGGGGAGCTTATTTTGACATTAAGGCACAAGTCCAAAAATACATATTGTATTATTAGCTGGTATTATGTACTTGGTGATTGTTGAGATTGTAACTAAAGCAATGAATAATTGTCTAGTATGAAGTCCAAAAATCCCCAAAAAGTGCTATTTCTGCCAAGGCTTGCGCACCCAATAGAGTGTAAAATGGTTTATTGCATACAACATTATATTTGGTCTGTTCAATAAAATGATATGTACAAATTGTATAACATGCATATACAGTCATAGTATTATTCTTGGCCACATACCAGAATTGCCGTCAAGATCTATGTCCTCCATCTCTGCTAACATATTTCTGATGACAACATTGGATGACTTCTTCTTCATTCCACCAAGAATTGACTCTTTGTTTGCCTCCCATTCACCTTTCATGGTATGGCACAACTTAGGAGTATTTTCAACTCTCTCAAGTTCCCTTCGAAGCTACAGTACATGAAAAACATAAGAGACATCAAAGAGGCATTCAAAATACATGGATAATGCTGTCATTATTTAATATAGATACTATTATAGCTAAGATATAGCGCGTGCTCTGATTGGTTCAAATCTATGCCATACTGATATACTCAATAACTTTGCCACTGTTCACTATTCACAATTTGACAATTTACCTGTTAAGTATTGTCAATATCAGTAGTGTTTCTGACCTCCACTGCAATTCAGCTAATGCTGCTATGTGGCTCAATTAACATATTATTATATTATTATTAATACTCTAATTCACCGATGAAGTAATGGTTCTCCCATGCTTTAAACATAAAAGCATTAGAGCACAACTCTATGACTCTATTGGCAAATAGAGCAGTTGTGATGTTGAGAAAGACACTAATCACTTTTCTGTGGCTCATGATTTATTTTCTTGTGTCTCTCCCAACATCACATGTGCTCTATTTGGCTGATTAAGCCATAGAAAATTATGCTTAAATAATGCAAAATCATTGCAACTCCCCACAAGCACACTTAACTTAAGGTATAGATATAGGTCGGAGAGGTGCCCACAGAAAAAAAATAGTGTTGGGTTGCAATTGAACCTACAGGAGCTGACTTTGGTATCATTTTAAAGCTGAAAAGAATGAAGTCTTTGGACGTTTAAACTATTTAATGGAATTTATTTTCAAACTCAAGATTTTTGGCGCCAAACAAAAACGCAGTGTGTTTGCTATAAGAGTTCCAGGATGTTTGGGATTAAATAGCATGACCACTCTTAACGGAATTCTGATAACAGATGAATGTTCTAAAAAAACGTGTGCGGGATTTTTGATTTGCAAAATATTTTTCAAAATAAATTTCACGTTGTAAAGTTAAACTTCGTATTTTTTACGTTTTTTTAATGGAAAATTACTCATACAACCAATTTGGAAAAGAAAATCAAAAATCCCACACACGGTTTTCTCAATACTACATGCATCTATCATCTCCGTAAATTTGAGGTCAATATCTTTAAACAGGTCCGACCTAGAACTCCGAGAAGTAGAACTTTTTTTCGTCAAAATAAAATCGCTAAAAACCTCCCTCCAAAGTTTTTCCGGGCTTTTGTGGTTGTTTGGCTAGCTCGTCCCTTACTTGAAAGCTAGCTGTTGTACTAAGCCAATTAAGTTTGAGGCACGTGCAGAGATAGCTACGTCACGAAAAATCAAAAACAGTAAATTTGCCAATGTTATCAAAATTAACCTATATCTATACCTTAATGGATATTTCCAGCTTTCCCCACTAGCAGCACTGCATTGCCAGATTTCAAGCCTGAGTGCCTGGAGCGAATCCGTTAATATTACGATAATTCAACCCACATATGGAGAAAGAGCATGCTGAACTCAACAAAATCCCAAAGTTTGGTATTTTAATCAGGCAAATAGTGATCGAGAAACAGCCATTCAAAACTGGCAAAATTTTACAAGATTTGTGCGAAATCAGGACACGGCGTCCGGCAAACCATACAAAGCTTATAACATTCCAGCATATTACACAACCAACGCCAAACTTTAGGATTTTTTATAGTTTTAATATGCTCTTCCTCTTTCTGTGGATCTCGTTTCGATGATGGTAATATTACAGCTGTTTTGAGTATTCTGCGAACTCTCGAGGTCGATTTCCAACCGTCAAACCGCTTTCTGGCTTCCGTCAATCAACTTTGAAACTCTTTGGAATACATAGAATTCAGTTATTCGCCATCCTAGTGAAATGCCCCAACACACAACATCTTTTATTAGCTTTTTCTAAATAAATGGCCTAGCTTACGGTCCGCTAAGACTCAAATTAGACCCGAAAGTTTGATTGACGGAAGCCAGAACGCCATTGGAAGTCGAATGCGAGAGTTCGCAGAATACTCAAAACAGCTGTAAGGGATTCGCCCCAGGCACTCTCGAGTAAGAATGAATGCACTGGAGAATCTGCTTAACTGTACCTGAACTCCATTAAGCTCCTTCAGGGCTGGATAATCACTGACCACCTTCCAGACTCGTTGGTTCCCGAGCACTATCTCTCTTCTTCTCTTCGGATATGTCTCATTCATTAGAACTCCCACCTTTGTGGTGTCCACTGGCTTTTTCTTACATACTGCCTTCAGCGTTTGTTGCTTTATAAGCAAGGTCTCCTCTGTCTCTCCTTCCTGAATTTCAGGAACAACATTGTTATTCTTGGCTTTCCTGCCAGGCTTTCGTTTAGGGGCCTTTTCACCAGTCTCTCTTTCATATTCTTTTCGTTCCTTCTGGCTGGCACGGCGCTCTGAATTCACCAAGTAATTTTCAATTTTCTTGGCCCAAGTTTGCTTCAAGGAAAAGAAATAATATGTTTGAACTTTACTCCACTTTCTTTGTACATATACAGCAGATAGTGAAACATGAATGGCACTAAACCAACATTTTATTACACTGTGATCGAAAAGTATCAGCCTATGTGCCAACCAGAAATCGATTGGTTCAAAGAACAAAGGGCGCTATTCAATCAATGGTTGGCACATTAGCATTACAATGGCAATGTTGATAAACAGTGAATAGCGCTATATAGTGTTAGCAGAAAACAGAGTTCAGTATCAAATTCAGCATATGCTTAGTATTTGTAAAACAGCAAAGTTTTATTTAAAATTGATAATAATTATTCCTGCAAATGTATGATGGTAGGGCATCAATGCGCCTGATGTTTTGATGTTCATACACATACCTTTCTTTGTAAGAAAAAACTAAAAAAAAGCCAAAAGCAATTCATAACTACCGGTAGCCTGTTTTCAAGTAATTCCCCCCGAACTTTGCAGTTATTAAAACATGGATGTGCTGAATTGAATATGGACTCTGTTTCCAGACATAGGATATTTCTCAAAAATACAATTTGAACAGGATAAAGGTGTATTCTGTTTCTAGTCAATCACTGTATTTGATTAGCAAGAACCTTACCTATATGGAAGGAAAAAAATTATAGTTCTTTAACCTCCTTCCAGTGAATTAATTCACTTAACCCCTCTCTGTTCTTAATACTGTTTCTTTACGATCATCCCAGGTTAACAAAAGCTACATGTACCTACTGGATGTGGGAAAGCATAAAATAATCACTTCTATTATGTCCTTCATCAAAAAATATTGAGATTGAGGTGCTGTTGTTTGTTATTTGAACAATACATGTACATGTATGTACATGTTTAAGCTTTTAACAATAACTTACATGCCCATCGCCATATGTTTTCTTCAAAGAAGGGTACTTTTCAATCAGTAAGAGGGCAACCTTAGACCTTTCAGATTGATAGGCCTTATCTGTGCATGACTGTATGTGCAAACCGAGTTGCCTAACAAGACGATTCTGCTGGGAGGGATTCAGAGCACCCTTCTTCAGACCTCTTTCAACGTCAGGCTCCCACTGAAATAAACCATGAAAATGCAAAATTAATGGGGACCCAGACTGGTTTACATAACCGGTCAACATTTCTCTTCTTTGCCTACCATAAAAAGGATATTTATTATGTGCACACATTTGGACATCGTAGTGAGCACACTTGTTAGCCAAACTGGTATTATTGCAAAACTAATATGATGTTTTACTTGCAAACCCATCAACCTTTTAGAGAGATGCCATTAGTAAATACTCACTCTATCAGGGATGGTGAATCCCTTCATCCAGAATTCATTAACCTGTTATTAAAAAAAAGAAACAGTAGGACTGATTACTGTTGAGTTATTTTATCTATTATGATGGGGAGACATTGTTGAAGGCAAGGGGTGTAACATGGGGGAGGATCAAACAAGACTGTGATTGCTCCTTTATGAGGGGCATCTTTCAACACAGAAAACAAATTATTCTTCTATCCTCTAGCTCAAAAAAGAAGCATATGCATTGCTATGTGACATTGAAATTCACTGTTGCGATGGGTGATTTTTGGCTAAAACCAAAACGTTGGATTCTGCTACTTCAGTGGGTCGACATTGATTGCAAAATCAACCAATATTATTGTAAGCTACATGACATTGTATCCTTTGGTTTCTTGAATTCCTTTGCTGAGAATCGTCAATCGCAAAGGTGAATTTTGAGGTTGCGCAGCAATGCATATGGTGGTAGCCAAACAAAATAGAAACGTATCTGATGATATTATTATTCAGCATATTAAAGGGAGTCTGTCAAATAACTGCACAGCTGTTCTGTGCATCTCAAATCAAAGTAATTGTCCCATAACGATGGCCAGGGAATGGCTAAAAACAATGAAAAACAATTTTTTAATTTTTTTTATGTCGCTATTTCTCAATCTATCCTCTAGCTCAAAAAAGGAGCATACCATTTTAAGCCTGACTCAGGACTGCTTCCCATTTTGGCTAAGTATCAGATGATTTCTGTGCAATTTCGCTGGATGGTTAAATATACACTTACTTTTGGAGAGGGAGTGCTGCTGGTACTGGTAGCATGTTTCCTGGGGCTTCTCCTTAATGGGGTAACACTACAAGTGGGACTTGAGGCTGAGGAACCAGAAGGCGAGGGAGTATAAGTAGTAGTACTGGTAGCCTGTTTTCGTGGGCTTTGCCTCACTGGAGAAGCACCAGAAGAAGTCTCGCTGCTTTCCATCATCTGCCCTGGTGTGTCCCCGAATTCTGTGCTGCCCTCAGTTGATTCTTCATCGGACTCCAGGTCAAGGATGCCTCCTTCCTTTGCTTTTTTGGGTGCTGACATGCTATTGTTGGAGTCTTCTGAGAACAGGCCTCTTTTTGTTGGTGGCTGTGTTGGTGCCGGTGTTGGTGCCGGTGTTGGTGCCAGCTTCTCTACCTTACCATTTATGTCAAATTCCTGGAAATAGGAGTCATTCAAAATTATCAGTTGTAAGTTTTATATTGAGTTTTCATCGCTTGGAAAACACTGAGTGCTATTTTCAGTGGAATCTACCAACTGAAGACTTTGAATATACTTAAGTCGTATGATATCTCATGCTCAATTTCCACAAAATAAAGATATCATACAATTCTATAGGTAAATCCATTACCCGACGAGGGAATTCCACACTAAATCTCACGCGAAAAATCGATATCGCTCGAGTCGCGCAGCGACAAGGGCGATATCAATTTTTCAAGTGAGATTTAGTGTGGAATTCCTGAGTCGGGTAATGGATTTTCTTTGAATCCCATGCCGTAGGTTTTATTGATTTAATAATTTACAAAAAAGGCTTTACGCGTGCCAAGGAAGCCATTGGCAAACTGTTTCAATTTCAGAAAAATGCAACTTTAAAATCTTGCTAGCGAAGCGTCTTCGTTGATGAAAAGACATTTCATGCAATGTTTGACAGAGTTTAAAACTTTAGAAAGCAATTGTTCTTGCTTTCTCGCTTGATAAATTTTAAATTTGTCGTGTAGAAATTTAATTTTGTGGATGTCCTGTGTTTTCATTGAATTCTACTTTTGCAGCCATGTAATTCCACAAAAAATCTCCCTCGATTTCAGTTAATCAGCACGCGAGGTAGAGTCCTGGCATGGGATTCTGTTTTTGCACTGAAAATACTTAAACTTTAAGGTAAAAAAGCTAAAGCTCTAACTCTGAACTTGTTACTTTAACTCATAACTTGTTACTTTATAGACTTATCTTGTTTATGTGCATTTTTGAGCGGCCAAAATTCAAGAACGGTATAGATTTGACAATTCTTTGTAGATAGCCAACTAAGTTTGCCTCCTTGGTGGCCAGTTGGGATTCGTAAATGTGTTGTATACTCAAAGAAACTACACTGTCGTGGTTGGTTAATGGCTGCTTGGATTAGATCAGTATTTTTGAACGAACGAGTAGGCCTGGGACTACACTAGCACGTGACCTCGCATACCATACCTACCAAGTTGGTTTCAGCGCTCCATGCAGCCATGAATTTCTTGCGTTGCTTCAGCACCGGAATCATCTGATAGACGTCGAAAAAGGTCAACTCCAAAAAATCCTGGCCGTCTATTTGGTTCTCTAAGGAACGAAAGTTGTATTCAAAAGAATTATCAGGAGAAAAATGATGTGTGGAGTCAAAAGAAGAAAGCCGTTGATGGTAAACACCGCCGCGTGGTTTCGGACCCACGTCTTGAAGTTCACTCACTAACCTTTAAATACATCCTTCAGATCCGGCAATTCTCTTTACTCTCGAGCCACTCCAAGATGTCCTCATTTCTGCTTTCACGGTTTATTCTCGAATTCGCCATTATAAGAGCGCAACTAACACAGAGCAATAAAACACGTCCACTTGGCTTGAAGCACAGAGAGAAAGAGGGCTTGTGCCGGAAAAGGACACCCAGAAATTCGATCCCGGCCAGGAAATCTGAAACCATCCAGGGAAAACCTGGCCAATCGGTGAGCGCTATTTACGCAAACAACTGTAATATGAAACTGTCCTTCCAGCATCAAAGTAATATGAAACTCTTGCAAAATATTCGGGCGAAGCACAGAGCACTTTCAGAATATTAAATTTAAGACTTAAGTTATGATGTGGAGGCGGTTTGCCTGTCAAGCGTGTACAGACAACAAGTTTGTGGCGAGAACTATCTCGGATTCATTGGCCCATCTCATTTCAGTTCATCGGAATGATCCCCATATGGTTATAAATTGCGAAGTTGGATCAACATGCAGCAGGGTTTTTCAAAATGTTTTTTCATATAAAAGTCATCTCTCTAGGGACCATAAAGATGTTGACTTAAAGCGTCCAGTGCCTTTGGCTCTGGAAACCGATGATGCTGAGGTCAGCGAGGAAGAAGCTGAGCTTTCTTCCGACTCCGAACCATTGGCACATGAAGAAGAAGAACACATTTTACAAGAAGCTGAAAACCGTGATGCTGATGACTACCACGAACAAAGCGAAAGAACAAATGCATTATATCTTCTGAGGACAAAAGAAACAAATCTACTGACACAAAAATCTCTAGATGATATTGTCCAAGGAACAACAGCACTTGTCCGAGATACCATACAAACACTCAAATTTGATGTATATAGGTGTCTTGAAAATACAGGCATAATAGTAGGAAATGTTCCTGGAATTGAAGATATATTCTCTGAGGATTCATTTGCAGCGAATCCATTCGCCAAAGTTTTGACAAAGAATAGGCAAGCCACATACTACCAAGAAAAATTCAGCTTGATTGTAAGTAAATGGTGCATGAATGTTTGAATGTGGTAAACTCCTGGGGGGGGTCATCCATATTTTTGGGGTTTGGGATGATTGTTGGGAATTTTCAGTTTCGCCCCCAGTTTCGCATCAAAACAAATTCCATCTTTGATGAAAAAATACTGCCTTTGATGTTGTCTAAACTATCATGTTTGCCGCTGTTTTAGAGCTGGCTTGCCATGTCATAATTTGGTTTTTATACTCTGATAAAATAGCCCAAGAATAAATACACTTGCATCTTATTCTTGGACAATAATGTTGAAAAGTGACATTGTATCACTTCTCTGAATTTTTATATTTTATTCAAGGCTTATTTGTTACACCAATATCGAGTCACAGTAAATAATAAATAAAAATGGACTATTTAGCTGCATGCTTTTTGAACTTGTACTTCATTGAATGGTTGTATTCATTGGATGGCTGTTAAAGTGGCAGACTGCTACAACATTTGGAAATTCAGCAGCAAATGCATCTGTCATGCTAAGTTTGTTTTTTTACCATTACATCAAACACTTTTTGGTTTTACTTGACATAGGAGCCCAGGAGAGTCACCCTAGGACATTGTGCGAGCCAGAGAAGAAAAGGGATTACCTACAGGGAGGTTATCAAAGCAGATGAAATGATGTATGTTCCACTGCTAGAATCTCTCCAGGTGCTGCTCAATAAGGAGTCAATACTTGAACAGGTGACTGTTGTTTTTTCTTAACTGTAAAACAATGCACATGTTCATTTTTGTATAACTTAGACCTTTCTTGCATTCCCCTCAGGTATTGAATTCACACAAGAGGAATGATGACCTCATAGAGGACTTCTGTGATGGACAGTTGTACAGTCAACACCAGTTATTCTCAACTGATCAAACTGCCTTGCAAATAATGCTGTACTATGATGAGGTGGAGGTGTCCAACCCGCTAGGGACCAAAACAGGGAAGCACAAGCTTGGTAATGTTGAATCTGTCACAAGCAGTGCTTTGTAATTCTCCCTGCGATCTACAACCCCCATTTTCCACTAATTGTTTGCTTCCAAGTTACTTTGCAGCTACGTCAACCGGGCCATTTTGTAGGAAGTTAGCCAATCAGAAGGCGAGTACAAAACAAATGATCTTGACTTTCTTGAAATCTCAGACATCGAAATATTTGCTTTTCTCTGAAAATTATTAGCAGAAATTACTTCAGAACACTTAATTACACATCGTCAATTGTATTGCAAGTATTAGATTTCCTTAGAATGGTTTGAATCTCTGAATGACAAACTTTTTACGGGATGGCCCGGTTGATGTAGTCGCATAGTAAGTGTCTGCTATAAAATTGGTATACATGTATTTTGCTGTATGGGTCACACTGGGCTTTCAAAAGTATGTTCACTAGTAAACATTCTTCCTGTGACTGCCCTTGTGTGCTATGAATATAAAGTATACCCATTCAGACACAAGGAATGTACCATTATTAGATAACCTAACACCATTTTTCGTCAACAGGTGCGTTTTACTTTACACTGGGTAATATTCATCCAAAATTCAGAGCACAGCTTGATGCTATACAGCTGCTAGCTATTGTTACTACCCCAGTCCTTAAAAAGTATGGCATCGATTCAGTTCTAGAAGTGTTTATGGAGGACCTAGAAAAACTGGAACAGGTATGCCACCCATATTTCAAATGGTACCATTTTTCCCCAATGGTAATATTTGATACAATGCCTTGTACTTGTACTATATGAACTAATGCAATTCCTTTGTTCTCATGTCATTATATAGCAGTTACATCATCCCACAACACTTTGCCACATGCTTTCTGACTTACTGTCTCTGCAGGATGGCGGGCATTTGTTTGAGGTTAAAGGACAAGAGATGTATTTTTGTGGGACAATCAGTTATGTATCTGGTGACAATTTGGGTTCCCAACTAATAGGAGGCTTTAAAGAAGGATCAGGAGCCCATCTTAAGTGCAGGCATTGTATGGGCTCAGCCAATGATGTTAAAACTAAGGTATAAACTAAAGGTAGATTACTTCATATGTAGACAACAGACAACTTGAGGTCTCTGTTCCTCCCCCCCCCCCCCCCCCCCCCCCACCCCACCCACACCCACCCACACCCACCCACACCCACACCAGGGCTGGAAATTAAAAAAAAGGTCCAGTCAAAAATTTGCGACTATTTTGAAAATTTAAGTTGCAGTTTCTAATGTTAGTCACAAGAATTGAACTTGCACCCGTGATATATATGAGTTTAGTCAAGTCATGACCAGCTGCTTCATTCAAAATAATGAGGCAGTGCTACTGCTTATTAGGAAAATTGATACTTTGTTTATTGCACTGTTGAGTTAGAGAAGAAGTGAGTCGACTGACAAGGTTAAGTCGCAAAAGAGAAAAACTCAAAAGTGGCCCCCACTGGTACAATTTCGAGCCCTGCACACACATACACAGTGCTTCTTTTCTGAAGTTCACTCCTCTATCTCTGATTTTCATGATCTGCTTTTAAAGACGACTAGTTTAATTCAGTGCTTTATGACTGTAGTTTACAGAGGGAGACTTTGTTCTGCGTACAAAAGAAGGGCATGAATATCAGTGCCAACAAATCCATCAAGACCCAGAACTGAGCAAGCTGTATGGTGTTAATCGGAAATCTATTCTAAGTGAATCCAGATACTATCATCCTGTTGATGGTCTACCTGGGGATGCCATGCATGACCTCTTGGAAGGTGTCTTGCAGTATCAATGCAAGGAGCTGCTTAAGCACATCATCAATGATGCAAAGTTGATAACCCTTGAACTTTTCAATCAAAGAGTCAAGAAGTTTGACTATGGCTACTACAATGATAAGAATAAGCCATCTCCAATCACCCATGCCACCCTGTCTAGTGAAACCAACAGCATTAAGCAGAAAGGTTTGCAACATAAAAAATGTTACTAATATCATAACAAACAAGTTATCCTATTCAGGACCTGACATTGCGACCATATTGGCGGCTTGGCGACCAAAATTTAACAGCTACCGTAGTCGCCAAATGGCAGCCCCATCTTTTCAAGTTTGGCTGAAATCCATGTTTATGTGTCGACTGAATATTACTTTTTGGCGGCTAAAATTTTTTGAATTGATGGCCAATGGCACCTAGCGAAAAAGGTTAATGTCGGGCCCTACCTTTTATAGATTATGCATTAACAATAATTATTCATGAATGTAATTTACACAGGTAATCATATTATATACATATTATTTCTAGCTGCTCAGATGTGGTGCCTTGCAAAGTTCCTGCCACTGATACTTGGTAATATTGTACCCGAGGATGATGAGAGATGGCAACACTACACCTTGCTTCTGAATATAGTGGACATAGTATTTTCTCCTGTTACCAGCATTGACACAATTGGTGTTCTTGAGGGATACATTGAGGAGTACCTCTGGCAGTTTTGTATTCTCTATCCTGAATGCTCTGTCATCCCAAAAATGCACTACCTGGTTCATTATCCATCACATATGTACAAGTAAGTTTACAAATTATGTATATAATAATGCTAAACATGGGACTCATTCAGCATCATATAATTTTTATAATAAAATGGGGACCCAGGGTATCATTTATAGTATCTTTACTTAATCGTATCTTCGAGTGAAAGATAGACTGATTGCATAGGAACACAGTTGACAGCTTCAACTTGCCCATCATACATGTATACTTTCCTGAAATCTAAATTTGGACTACAATCCAATGTTGCTTGACATGCAATTTTATATCTACTTTAATCTTCTAGTGTTATTGTTTGTAGCTAGGTTTCGCAAAAAAACTGTATGCTTCACTTAATGTTTTTTTTGTGCAATAGAATGTCACTTTGAATACTACCATGTAGTTTATGATTGATTAATTTATCTTATAGGTTTGGGCCTATGGTTCGGACGTGGTGCATGCGTTATGAAGCAAAGCATCGGTATTTTAAAAGGCTTGCTGCCTACATGGGGAACTTCACAAATGTCCCTTACTCACTGGCAGAGAGGCACCAAGCGAGACAGTGTTATCAAATGATTGATAACCATTTCCTCCAAAAACCAATAGTGTTAGGTAATTATTTGATTTTACCTCTGTGATGGGGTCACTGCCTAGTTCATAAAAATTGAATTTGGCCACCAGCATTAAACTGAACTGTATCTCTTGTAAAGTTTTTAACATCTAAAAAATGTGTAGTCTATGAGAAAGTTTCTAGCATTGGGCTGTTCCATATTATATCGGTTACCCCCTTATCGAGGAACCTGGATTCCACAGGGGTGTTGTGTTTGACCCTGGAATTTCTGCAGGGTTTGTTGATTTTGACCCTGGAATTTCCACAGGGTCTGCTATTTTGACTCTGGAATTTCCATAGGGCCATACATTTTAACCAGGAATTTCCACAAGGTATTCATTTGCAACTGTGGAATTTCCGCAGGCCCAAAAGAGAATGAGGAATTTCCACAGGGGCTGCTTCCAATTTCCACAGGAGTTGTACAGGACTCTGGAATTTCCATAGGAGTTGAGCAATTTTTGAAAATTTGTAGTTCCCCGATAGGGGGTATGTTTTTTTGGGAACAGCCCATTAAATTTAACATTATTATCAGTGGATTGCTAATGCCCATGTTTATGGATTGAGACCTGTACCAGTTTGGATGAAGCTTGTGTCTGATTTGTACACAAAAAGATAACTTCTAGTTTGAAAAATGATAATAGTTGATATATAGACCTAAAGCAACTTGATGTGTTTTCATTACTGAACTATTACACAAACATAGGTAAGGTGCTGTATAGTGGGGTATAAAGAGTATTGAATACAATACTTAGTGCAATAATTATAAAAGTGCACATATGGTGATTTTGAATATCTGTTTGTTGGACTACATCTTAGGTATAACTCGCCATCAAGTAATTGCTGCAGATGCTGCCTACTTTCAATTACTACAACAGCGAGAGCCTGCACTAAGGGAGAGAGATGAAATTGTCGAGTGAGTTGCAAAAAAAACCTTGATTATCAGTCACGTTGCTTGATGGTTTTAGTTCTGCCTGCATGTGGCATGGAAAGTGGAGCCAGGGGGCTTCAGAGTCCCCTCCCCCCACACACTTTGCAATACATGCATTAGTCACTAATGAGCCCCTTCACTTCAAAATCTGTTCTGTCCATGTATGATGCTGAGTTGGTGGCTCACATATCCACTAAGCTTCTTGCTTGTGCCAAACAAAAAGTAAACCAATTTCTATTTCTCTCCTTATTATGTAATAACAATTTCTTTTTAGGGCAAACAAGGTCACTATAAATGGCTGTGAATACAGACTTGGAGCAGTGATTATTACTGGAACAGAGGAAAATAGGCACTATGAGCTTCTCAAGTTTGCGACAATTGAGAAAATTGTTGTTCTGTCACCATTAGATGTTTATTTTTTACTCAAACCACTTGTAACAACAGACTTCTGTCCTCATTTTCATTCATACAAAACCAGGCGAGATGTTTATCCTGATGATTTTCTAATGAAAAATGATGAGTTCAAAACATACATACCATCTCATAGGGTACTTCCATTTGGTACAGATGGCAGGTATGGCAACTATGTTTGCCCAAGGTATCACATTCCCGAAAGGTTTTAACTAATAGGATTTGTGGCCGTTACATTCATGAACATATTGATTTTTGCAGTAAGTTTTACCCTGTCGGGGATAAAAACTGTACAGTTCTTTTTACAACTATCTGCTGTCAGTGGCAGATTTAGAGGGGGGGGGGCATGTATTCGCTGGAGGGAATTTGAAAATTGTTTGGCCCATGTTTTCACTATCCGCCCCCCCCTCCCCTCCCCTCCCCTTCAGAAATTCCTGGATCCGCCTCTGGCTGTATATGGTTTTACCCAGACATTCATTGTATAAAGGATATTTTACCCTTGTCATATGTGAGTGTTTTGAAGCAGTCATATATATAGACAACCAATGTTTCTTAATGTACATGGATCATGTTCATTAAAAGTTGATCATAGTAAAATGTGATACAATGCCATTGCTTTCTTCTCAATTGGTAATACTATTGAACATTGTAAATTGGTCATTCCAATCCAACAATACTCACTTGGTTAACTTGAGCTATTGAGAAATTGTTAATTTGACCAATTGCAATTGGTTATGAAATCAACCATTTCTTTAACAATTAAATAAACAATTGTGATATGTTCATTCCAATGCAACCACACTCATTTGGTTAAATTGAGCTATTGAGAAATGTCAATCTGACCAATTCTAATTGGTTATGAAATCAACCATTTCTTTATTGGTTAGTACAACCAATTTCTAATTGGTTATGAAATCAACCATTTCTTTATTGGTTAGTACAACCAATTCGAATTGGTTATAACCAATTGTTATTGGTCAATTTGACCAATCCATTTTTACAGTGCAGCCAGGCGGGCTAGGGTCTACATTTCGCCACGTTTTTAACGCAAATTTCATACAGCTACCCCCCCCCCCCCCCCCCCCCCATCACCACCCATACCTTGCAATCTTACTAATGGATGTTCTTCTGTGATTTATATAACGATGAACGACGACATTTCAAGGCCGTTAGCTAGAAATTTGTGACTGGGAGACGCAGGCCTTGATCTTTCTTTGTTTTTCCTGGGGGGACAAGCAGGTTTTTCCCCACATGTTGACACTAAAAATTTTACTTCGCTGAGGGGGGAAAGGGGGGGGGGACAACTGCCCCCTCTGAGCCTATGCTAGCTACGGCCCTGCATTTGCTATTCAAACTCGTTGTGGGAATTTCAGCGACCTCTGTTTTAAAATGACAGAGTGCTCTTTCATGATGATCCTTTTATATGTAAAACCTTGCTCACTACATTCATGAAACGTTTAATAATAATGAAATGTAAATTTATAATAATCTTTATTTAAGGGACGTGTCATTATTTACCGGGGGGGGGGGGGCTCCCATTTTTTTCAAACAAGGCTAAAAAAAATTAGGACCCTCCCCTTGAACATAACAAAAAAAATGTGACCCTCCCCCAGTCGTAGGTAAAAAAATTGTGACCCTCCCCCATGCAAGTTTCTGAAAAACCTGTTAGATAGACTATTGCCAAGTGATGTAATGTCTCTTTCATTCTTCTTAATAACAGAACTACTTTTTTCTTACTTCTGTCATGCACCAGTCAATTGACATCACGGCCCCCCGATTTTACATTCACTAAACGTGTTAAATGTTACTATTTTCCCGGTCACCAGGGACATGGCCGTTGTTAAAGCTCCAAGCCACCGGGGACACTTTTGCAACATGGCGAAACGCGCCTTTATTTTGATAAACGCATTTCATCAAGGCTCCAGAGAAAAGATAACCGTTTTATTTTCTGCTTGTAGTAAAAAAGCCTGTTGGTTTTATTCTTCACGCGCTACAAGGTATTGTTATTCATGTGCGTGAAGCGCAGCCCAAAAACGAATTTCTATGCAGCTTGTAATTTCTTTCGAACATATTGACTGCCAACCAGGCGTATCACTGGAGGGCTTTTGGGGGTTTTCATTTGTCCTTGCCAAGATACACATGCTTGTAACGACATTTGTACGCATTCCATTTAAGCGCCACAAGCGTATTGTTTTCTTTGGGCAAGTTCTCTAAAACTAGATTAGATGTCATTCCTTATGCGCGCGAAGCGCGTCGAAATTTTCAACATAATGAGAGAAATAAAAATAGAAAATGACATAGAACTGGTTGGAATCTCTCTTTCAAGGCTTCAGGTTTCGAGAGATCCTCCCCTTTCACTCGCCAAAAATGAAGTGATCCCTCCCAAAATCCTCCGACCTCGGTCCTTAAACCAATATATTTTCGCACGATAATCGAACTTCTGGTTCAGCGTTAATTCCCCGTTAATGCCCCGCTGATCCCCGCTATAGAGTCCGTGTTAAATTCCCTGCCTTTCCGTAGATTATGTGTTAAATCCCCAACCTGACCGCGTTACTTTCCCGCCCTGTCGCGGGGGTGGGGGCCGGGGTGTCAATTGACTGGTGGTTATTATTCATCGCCTCGATTATTTACGTGACGATGTTTGGTAATACACGGGTAAAATGCAGTGACCCTCCCTCTAAGTACAATGATAAACGTAATCCCACATCTCCCGTCCTCTGTTTGACCTAGTACTGTAGACATCAACGGGTTCGCATATCCTACGTTGCGCGCGAAGCGCGCCCAAATTTCGGTTTGTTTGTTTGTTTGTTCATCGTTTTTTTGTTTGTTCATCGCATTTCATCAAGCCTCAGAGAAAGGATAGATGGACATGTTTTTTGTACGGCATAGTAAACAAAGCCTGTCAGGAGCTCAGGAAGTCAGTACACTACCTCAACTATTCTCACTGCATACTAATGAGAGCTTCGTATAAGAACACGCTCAGGAATAATTAATTCAGTCCGTTCAGCCGCTCAGTTGAAGTGTTCAGACGTTTTCCCACCCCCCATCCCCCGTCGGCGGTTGACCAGCGCGTGTTCCAGGCCTCGCTGCATATTACTTGTTCCGCACTCGCAGATCACCCCATACCTTAGCTTCTATTGCGATGCGAACAATAGTATGCAGTGAGGATATAGTACTATATAGGTTAGGTTATATTATTCATGCGCACAACTGCGCTCCGCAAATGACGAAGTTATTAATATTCATGTGCGCGATGCGCGGCCCAACGGACGTATTTCTATGCTTGTAACGTCGAAAACTCGCGCTTACGTAAGGGGTCTTCTTTCAAACATATAGTGACTTGCACTCCAGGCCTATCATTCGCAGGGAAATTTTGGGAGAGTTTGATTTTCCTCGTCAAGATAACTTGTTCTTGTGAACGGTAGTGTCCTCATTGCTGAAAGAGTATATTAGATGTAATTGCTTATGCGCGCGAAGCGCGCCGAAATTTTTATAGAGAAGTTGCTGAAATAACCACTATCGCCATTTGTTTTACCCTCTTCATCGTCCAAATGTTCTGAAAAAAATTATGACCCTCCCCCAAACTGGAGTGAAAAAAATTTGGACCCTCCCTTTAGACACGCGAAAAAAATTAGGACCCTCCCCACAAAAATAGGAGCCCTCCCCCCCCGCTAAATAATGACACGTCCCTAACAAATGGATCTCGTTTTGGGTACGCATGTACTGTAATAGATACACAGCAGGGCCGTAGCAAGTCTCACAAACTGCAATGACTCAGCTATGTTAATGCCTGGGTTTCAGTTGCTTTAAAAATGGCGGCTCAAAAACCATAGGGGGTGGTTCTTATATCGAGAACTTTGAATCTTAACCATTCATTTCTTATTTAGAATTGTTGTTCGGCAAAAGATAAACAAATTCCGGTGTACATCCCCATGGCAACGTAGAATGTGACCTTTGAACTCCAAAGAAAGGAATTTTAAATACTGCCTCGCGAGGAAAGGAAAGACAAACAATTTTAAGGATATCGAGACGTTATGTAATTAAGGACAAGTATCACTGGTCCAACTAGATATGAGTCCATTTAATCAGGAAGCCTATTTTTGGACATTCTGAAACATGATATCTGCTAATAACTTCGTAAATGAAAACATTATGCACGATATCTAGTTGGACTGATAAACTTGAAGGTATGTCCTATTACTTCATTTAGTTTAATTGCAGGTTTGTTTGCATTTTCCACTCCTCGTCAAGCTTTGAAACGAAATTTTTTAAACAGAGGTCAAAGGTCGGGCTTTTGTCTCTATGGTAACAGCAACTTATTAAGTTATCAAGGACGTTAAGGTCTTCAATATTGTCAGGGAATTGGAAGGATAAGTTGGACGTATGTTAACTTAGAACGAATCGAATGCTAAACAGGGCGTGGTCCCTTTGACCCAGGCATTAAAGTGCCTGAGGATTATGGTAGCGCATGGTTACAACCTATTAGACCGTTCAGTGTTGCCTTGACTGCGCCGGTCCAGCCTCGCAGTGCCTGATCTAAATAAATGGCCGTGTAGAGCAGTGAGCAGGCAGCCGCACTTCCCATCTTCCCTACTCCCGAATTAAGGGAGAAGAAATCTTTATACGTAAAATATAATGCAATCAAGAGTGTTAATCCACTCTTGATGCAATACATCTAAAATATTGTCCAGCTCAGGTGCAACCTGCGCGCCGCAAAGACTCCAAAAGCTGACATCTGCGCGCCCCTAATCTATAAAACGGGACCGTGATTTTGGATAATGTATTTTATTGAATAAAATGACGATTATGATGTTGATGATGAAGGCCAAATACAAGCTATAAAAACAGCATGCATTATTCCATTACATTTTTCTAGTTAATTATTCCTTTTTATTTTAATCCCTTTACATCATTCTTTTTTTGATGTTGGTTATTGGAGACGTACTGTATATTTTGATGACAAAACAACTGTTTACAGTTTCAGTTTTTATGATAATTTCATGACAAAAGTTTTGCAGTTTTTTTTTTCAGAAAAACTGACATTTCACCCATGCGTTAAGGAAAACTACAGTCTTGCGTTGTTGCTGTGGTCGCCCCTCTATGCCTCTCTGATTGGCTCACACATCAACCTTGAACTTTTCTGCAAACCTCCTTTCTGGCGCTGCAAAACAAAAGAGTAGTCTGTTGAAAAGTTGAAAGGAAATGCTGAATGAAAGAATTATGTTAGAAATCTGATGGATGGCATTTACCGCCGAAGTTTGTAGACATAGGATGTCGTTGGTACCGCCTCCCGTACTCCCGGTTACCTCGGTTATCGCCGGTGTCCGAATAGCGAGAGGCCATCACCATCGTGTTTTTACGCAAAAACTCTTATAGCAGGAGGTGGCATGATAGAATCCAAACTGAAAGTCAATAAGCAACCGTGGACAGCTGTTTCGACCTTGTTAGGTCTCCAGGGGCGTAGCCAGGGGGGTCCAGGGGGGGCCCGGGCCCCCCTTTCTCGGAAATTTTCCCATACATTTACTGTATTTGCTGGAGAAAATTTGAGCATTTTCGTCCATGTTTTCCCTATCCGCCCCCCCCCCCTCAGAAATTCCTGGCTACGCCACTGGTCTCTTCAGCACGGTGAAGCTAGAGCAGAGCGGTTAGTTGGCCGCCTACTAGAGCACAACAGAAAAACTCAAATTTCACAAATCAGTAGGTGAAGAATCTCAACATGCATGCCACTGCCCTGATAATTAAAGCAAACCTAAGAAAAGCCATGAATTTCCTTTTGTAAGATGCATGGTTGCTTATTGACTTTAAGTTTGGACTGCCGTAGTATCAGCCTTTCCTCGTGTTATCTTTCATCTTTTTCAACGCTGATTAGATCTTTTAGATCCTACGTTAGCAGTATATCGTCCACGGTCATTGCATTTTATTTCAATTTTGTCTTTCTCGGCCGAAGGGCCTGGTGACGAGATTAAACGAAATTGCAGACAAGCCCGGGCCCGCGCGGCCCGTTAAAATCAACAACACTTTTTGATGTTTCTTGTTTAATTATCGAAGAGAAGGTACTTATTTGGCTCTCTAATATTTGCAAATGGTTAGACCTTCGCACCTTCTCGGATAAGGACAATACACAAAACATACTTATTTGATACCTGCTGCTCTTTCATCGAGTCGTCCTAATTGCTCATTGCTCTTGTCTGCATTACGGGGTTTCCGTAGTTTGTTCAGACCATTCTTTCTCGTCAGGTATTTCCGGGCTTGAATCAAATCTACATTCTCTAACAAGCACAGGGTGACCAAGGCAAAAATCAGGACCAGCTTGGTATTCATTGTAGAGGTAAATAAATCTCTGTTGGTTGAGACCGAACAAACCGATTAAATAGATCGTGTAATATTTTCTTACATCATTTATTGTTCCCATGCATACTATAAAGGGCGCGGGCGTGCCCAATGGGATGGCTTATGAAAACTAAGGGGAGAATTTGAGACTAGCTAGTGATAGCATAGAGCAAACGCGATACCGAAGTCAAGCGACTTTCACCTAGTGATCTAGAGTTACGTTCTCCAAAACGTTACCTCGGCTCGACCATGATAGATATTCCAGGAAGAAGTGAAAAACACAAAGGAAATGCACATAGCATCTTTCTTACGTTTGAACTTGAGTTCTGGTCGAGTTTTAGGCTTTCAGTAGGTCAATGAAAATAGTGATTCCATTACTACTTTTGTGTCAAGGTTTCCCAAAGACTGTTCTCTTTCATAATTTGTTCTTCAATCCTTAGCCTGATCTTGTTCTCTTTGAACATACTTTTCTCTTGTCATTCATTTACTTACGATTAATTACTCACTGTGTAACCCACCAAAGTGACAAACAGAATTGTTCTTACTCTACAGCTGCCACAAGCGCCCGCCTCGATTAGCCTTAATGCTATCCCGTGCGCGTGACTGTCCTATGCGTAAACACTGTGATTTAAAATAATAAAAAATGTTGTTGTTGCTTTTGTTGTTGTTGTTGTTGCTGCTGTGTCATTTTCGCGCGAACTGTGTACTTCACACGAGCTCCTTCTCCTATACGTATTAACCGGTTGCTGAAACTTGAGTAACTTGCTAAAGCAATGCACAAACACAAAATGTACCATAAATTTTCAGGGTTCGGAAAAATTCGTCCGCAACTCTTGAAACATCCGTCCCGACGTCATTACATCACGAACATCTAACAAGATATTATATTTATAAAATATTTATTGAGCATGATTCGACATTTCCAGAACTTACTTATACAACGCATAAAAAGCATTTTATACACGCATTAAACAACGTCAAGCATCGCCGACTCACATTGGAACGCTCGCCGCCCCAACCCCAAGTTTCGACGGGTTCTCAAAGCTTGTTCCTGAATAGAAACGCTGAACAAATATTCACAATATGTTGAGTCAAATGTTGAACTGGCTTAGCCTTAGTATTGTCGCGCTTCTCTTGAAACTGAATTATCTTAAGTATCTTAATACTTAAGTACTTTCGCTTTGTAGAAATTTCGCTTCATTTGGCTTACGCTTATGTCTAAGCGGCATGTTGTGGAGCATGTTCTTCTATAACGACACTCTTCTTCGCCTCTATTCTGAACTCTATTCTGTAGTTTAGCCCGAGAATAAGGAGGTTAAAATATGGCCCCGCGCCTAAAAAGCACAAGGCTCGTTAAAAGGATCAAAAGTCTCACGTCAGAGCCCTAATTTGGCAAGTAAACGTTAGAAATATCTGGAAAAAAAGGATGGCAATACCGTTCAATACTTACGTTGTCGATCTTGAAATTTGTCACAAGCTGATAACAAGTTGTAATGCAATTAGCTCTACGTTTTACATCAGAACATTTCCTTTTCTACTTGCTCACTGACATGGATGATCGCCTCTGAAAACCCCTACAACAGGCTAGAAGCATGCAAACTCGGTCACGCAGTCAGGCTGCATTCAGATATATTGCCCCGTTCTGTTATTACTTTACACCATTGCCTTCACAATTACCAGCTGAAAGGCGTTTATGTAAGGGTTAGAGAATGGACGCGAGTGTTCTATGGGAACTCGCTCGCAGATTTTTGTTCATTAGTGGTCTATTTCCCATAGGACACGAGCGTCCATTCTCTAACTTTTTTAGAACATGATCAATGCCACGAAGAAAGTCTTTTGAAAGTTTTTGTGCTAGCTTGTCATTGACATATCAACATCATTACAGAGCATTGTTCAGAGCCATACTTCATCCAAGGCTTTTACAATAGTAGTGTCAATCAAAGCCTTGTGTGTGTGAATGAAAAGATCTACCGACAAAGCGGTTTGTTTTGAGTGCATGCATTGTTCTAATTAATTTCCAAGTGTTTGTTTTGAGACGATAGCAGTTGAAACTGGCCATACTGGAGTTGCTGACAGGTTTCGTTCCCAAAGTCAGGTAAGAAATGAAAATATTCTATCGCAAGCTTTTGTAATGGTTCCTCGACTCCTATGGCCCAAGGAAAAGGGAGAAACAGGAAAGCGTGCATAAAATCTCGGTCTCGTTATGATCGAACACCGGAAATTGAACTCAGAAGTCGCATTACAGCGGAACATTTGGTAAAACATACTTTTGAATTGACAATCTGTTTCTTCCCGGGGCTTTCTTATGAGAATTGCAAGAGCGCTGATGTTCGAGGCTGGCAAAATTCGAAGTTTGTTTTAGCAATTTGAGACTCAAATGTTCTTCAAATGCCTCGAGACAGCCAAGAGTTGAGTGAATCAGACAAATAAACTGATGCGAAAGGTGGAAGTTTTTCCCTTAAAAATACAGTAAGTTAGACATGAAAAGGGAACATCAAAATGCAAAATGTTCGTGGAGAAACTTTTAGGTATTTGCTATGCTTAACTACAGAACAAAAAGCTACGTTCTTATAGGGGGCTCTCGCACGCTTACTGGCCACTTCTCTGACAAGGAAAATAGCTCAAATCGCAATCCAATCCCATCGTCTTGATAACTGGTCAAACAACCTAGAATTGCATTTGTCCAACACTTGAAAGGTTTTTCTATAAATCTGGAGGATTATTTTGATTACTACGGGAAAATATGCATGTGTTTTTGCGGTTACTATTTTACTTAACTTAAGGTTCTTAATTTTTTGCCTAATAAAACTTCGAATTCTTATAAACGTGGTTATTATAAACAAATTGCAATGTTGATAATGTACTAATTTTGATTTGTTTATTTTGTTATAGAAAGATGTTGGAGAGAGACTTGTAATAAAGGGCTATTTTGCAAAAGATGACAATGAAGTCAATGTTTTCCTTTATTTTGTAGAGTTGGTTGTGTCAAGCGGCGAGGGAAGAACAGGGTGTGGTTTGTACATAGTCATTAGTATTCATGCCCATAGTCATTAGTATTCTCTATGTTGCACCTTGGTTTTCTTTGTTCTTCTTCAGGAGAACAATGAAAATGCAAGGTGCAACCAGAGAATATTAATGACTATGAGCATGAATACTAATGACTATGTACAAACCCCTAATTTTCCCTATTGTTCAATGCCCTCGCCGCTTGACGCTTTAGTTTCTATGGGATATAGGGGACGCAAATGCCGGTTGCTGATTGGCTGAGTGGCATTGGTCATGTTCTAACATTGAGTATGGGGCGCGGCTAGCATTTTGAGCACCCTTAGATCCCCCCCCCCAAAAAAAAAAAAAAAAACTGCTGGACCTTTCTTCGTTTTTGTCAGGTAAAGGTATATCAGCAGTTTCCCAACAGTTCAATAGAATAAGGAGGACAACAACAACTTAATAATGCAAAAGGAAAAGAGGTACTTGCCTGGCAAAGAGGCAGGAAAAGATGTCCGGCTAAGCAAAAACTAGAGCGAGAGTTTTTAAACTTCTGCCCCGAGGAAGCGAGGCTAGAACAGATCTCCAACCAAGACATTCTCCAACCTAGAGCTCACCGGCTCGTCGCCTCGCAGGGGAGGCTCTGGTGACATCCATTTGTTGAGGGTCTTCGCTGATTGGCTAAAATGGCGCGCACGCGTACATAAAAGTAGTTAATCCCGCTATTCACCTCTCCTTCGGGGATAGCTGTTAAAGAGAACACTAACCAGCGCATATTCCAAAGCCGCTACTAACCTGAGCAATATTAATATTTGAATTCTACGTGCCCTTAGTAGACCTCTTCGTGTCCTCTGAAGCAATGAACTTTTCCCGGTTAATCGAAATTTAAATATTTAGTTGTATATTATCTTTAGGTTACTGTTATTTTTACCTCTCACGTAGATTTCTGCCGTTGCTTATTCTTTTGCTCTGAATGCGTGGGGTCACTAAGTAAGATTCACTCGATTGAGCAATCAAAACTCGACTGATGAGCTATTTGCATATTCATTACATTTTAAACACGAGAATTACGTGACCAATATTTTTCTAAACGCAGATAGCCTGTATTGAAGGATGCTTTATATGACATGATATTTCGTGCGCGTCACAAAGCATTTCTCTGGCCGTATTGTCAAAAAAATATAGCGAAATACTTATGGTACTTATGGTGGGGGGGTTCTTCACATGTCGACCTGATAGGGGTGCTCGTCGTATTTTTTAGGGGTCAAAATCGACTCCGGTATTTTTTGGGGTGTATCGGAGAAACATTGCGGTTTTCACTAATAAATGGTATTTTTTAGGGGTACGCAAATGAATGAAAGGGTCACAAACCAAGCAAAACGTTTTCTGGCTTTCTTTCTTCATTGATAACTCTAAACAATGGCCTGTTTTGAGATAAGAAACAATGAACAATCACAAAAAGGGTTTATTGTTGGTAATTTTTAGGGGTCATTTTGTTTTATAAGGTATTTTTTAGGGGGTGGATTTTTTATGTTCTGGTATTTTTTAGGGTATATTTTCCGATGTCCGACGAGCACCCCTATCACTCTCACTTGGGAGAAACCCCCCCCCCCCCCCCGGGGGGGGGGCGGGGGAGCTATCATATATCTGATGAAAACATTCCCCCTCCATATTGCAAGTGCGTTGTCAAGAGTTTCGCCTTCCCCGCGCGAGGTTACAAGCCTGGGAGCTCTGGGTTCGAGGATGACAACATGTTGTACAAGAAGTACAAGACTCGCTTGGACATGTTTTTAGAGAATGGGCTGCTGACAAAATTGTTTTAAGCTTTTAGGGAAAAAAGTCCTGTTTACAAAAATGTTGATGGTTCTACTGAACGACTTTTTTTTAAATCATTATTAGAATTTGGTATTATTCTGCTGGCTCGCACTTACAGTCAAAAGACATGAAGCGTGCCCCCCTAGAGTTGAATATTCAATTCATTATTCCATTATTGATTTCATTATTCAATCCCAAAATGCAATTTTCAATTCAATATTTAACATTTTGTAATCTAAATAACTTCTCTGGGTGAATACTTGCTTGTTCAGAAACCAACATTTGAACATTTATTTTTTTTAATATTGAATTGAAAAATACATTTTTGGATTGAATAATGAATCAATAATGGAATAATGAATTGAATATTCGACTCTAGGGGGCACGCTTCATGTCTTTTGACTGTAAACGTTATTCTGAACACAGCACTGAGTAGCAGTTTTATAGCCCGAGAATAAAGGAGGTTAATATCCATTCTTGAACCCAGAGCTCCACGGCTCGTAACCTCGCAAAACATCCCCCCCCCCCCCCCCCCCCGGTCGTGTCAATAACATTTTTTCAAAAGATGCAGAACAAGGCTCAATTAAATGATAAAAAAAATACAAAGCGTAAAGATGCAAATAAAAATTCTAGGTGGCTGTATACCCTTGGCTGTGTGTAGTGACTTTCTACCGAGTGATCTGGTGCGCTCCTCGATTGGAACCTTACTACATAGACTGAGTATCATTTATTTTTATTTGCTTGGCTTGTTTGGTTTGTTTTAGTTGTGCGCGCGAAGCGCACCGCAATTTTGACAATGAAGCTACAAGACTATTAATTAAAAGTCCAGATGCGTTTTTGTCTGGCAGACAAAAGTCACTGAAGAGGACGTCGACCAGTGGTAAAACAAGAAGGCCTTTTTACGATTTTTTAAGTTTACAATTCTTTATGCGCGCGAAGCGCGCAGCTTTTTTCAACATATCAGTTGAAAGAGGGTAAATACACAAGAATAGTAGTGCAAGTGATATTTCTTCAGGAGGTTCAAACTCGGTGTTCAACAATTGAGCCTTCCTTCATTATCAAACTGCACAACCTTGTCTTAAATATATATAATACCTCAACAAAATATGCATCCCCCCTTCATGTTATGAAAAAAACTTGACATCCCCCCTTATAATTTCCAGTTCCAAAATTTTGAGATCCCCCCTCAAAATCCTCTGCTCCCCCCCCCCCCCCCCCCCCCCCCCCTGTAGTATACATAATGAATGCAGCCTTAATCGCACCGGCAGCTTTCGTGCAACAGGCACCGCACCTACTACACAACGCTAGCTGATATCTGGCCCTTATAGTAATGACTAATATTTGGATAAGAGATGAAGGCCCAATACAACATACTAAAGCACAAATTAAATGTATTCCTTTTATCTCTTCGTTTCATTTTCATTCATCTGCATCATTCCTTTTTTTCTGTTGGTTATATAAAGTACTATATATTTTCATTACAAAAATATAATATGTTACTGAAAAAAAACTGCTTAATCCATGCGTTAGGAAAAAACCACAGTGTGTTTTAAGCTTTGACACTTGAGACTTGAAATTATATGCCTCTGATTTGCACTGCATATATCAACCATTTCTGCAAACCTCCTTTCTTGTGCTGCAAAACAATACGAGCAGTCTGTTGATAAGTTGAAAAAAAAAATGCTGAAGGGAAAGAAAGCTAGCAATCGGATGGGAAGCATTTACCTCCGGTAAGGTTTCTCACGTGGATTTTCGACGATGGAACATACAAGATTTTGTTAGTACCGCTTAGCTAAGTTGTATGAGAGAGCACCGGTCCGTTGAGAGCGCGGGAGGTCAACGGGATCAGCAGAACATTTTCCCACAAACTATGGACTTACTTACGTCACAAATTGTCCTTATTAGGAAATCCTCCTTATTTGGACGATCTGTAATTACTTTTCCCCGTGTCCTCTCAACATCAGGCGCGGATCCAGGAATTTCAGAAAGGGGGGGACCGATAGTGAAAATATGGGACGAAAATTTCCAAATTTCCTTCAGCAAAAAATTACAGTAAATGTATGTAAGAATCCCCTCCCTAGATCTGGCCATAGAAATTTGTGTTCGAGAGACACTGTTCTCTTTGTCGCGATTTTGCTTTTCTCGGCCAAAGGGCGCGCTTTGTGACGAGAATGAAAGAAACACAGACAGCCCACCCGAATTCGTAAAAAAACCCCACCGGCACTTTCTTCATTTGAAAGTTATTCTTCCCGATGGGAGCTTTTCTAAATAAATCAAGGGCGTAGCTTAGGCATTTCTCACCTTTAAGCCCGCTGTCAATTTTTAGTAACCAAAAACGTACGTAAAAAGTAGTTTATGTGAAATTGCCTCTCGGTCGCTACAAAACTTGAACTAATTATTTTGCCTCAGTCCTTAAAATGTGTTATGTGTTAAGCCCGGGCAGCTACGTCGCGCCTGTAAATGAGAAAAAGGTACTCTAGGATCCCCAAATGATCAGTACTCAGGTCTTCTCGGATAAGGACAATACACAAAAATACTTATTTGTTACCTGCTGCTCTATCATCCAGTCGTCTTTGCTCATTTCTCTTGTCTGCATTACGGGGTTTCCGTAGTTTGCTCAGACACCTTCTCCTCAGGTAGTTCCGGGCTTGAATCAAATCTACATTCTCTAACAAGCACAGGGTGACCAATGCGAGAATCAGGATCAGCTTGGTATTCATTGTAGAGGTAAGTCGCTGTTAGTAGACCAAACAAACCGATTAGTTCGTGTAACATTTTCGTGTAACATTTTCACAAATAAAGGTTTGTTGTACCAAAGGGCTCTGAACAGAAGCGCGGAAATACTGTATGAAGTTGTCAGTTTTTGAGAAAAATATATTCCAACACCTGAAATAATATTTAAGATAATTTAAAATATTTTAAGATTTAAGATGATTGTTCCACCGACGCTCTGTGCGAAGAGATCAACCAGTTTTTTCCCAGCTGACGTCCGGATTCCAACCATTGACAACGGAGGATATTTCTGCTATTCCTGTTGACACGGACGATCCCCAGCCGCCTTTTCGCCACTGGACGCGAAGCCTACTCTGCGTTGAGATTGCTGCGCGTGAACAAGGCAGTTGGCCCTGATGCGATACCCAATAAAGTTCTCAAGGTGTTCGCGTTTGAGTGGCCCCGATCGTCGCCGAGTTGTATAATGTTTCACTGCGTGAAGGCTACCTCCCTGCTCTGCTGACGACCGCTGAAGTCCGTCCCTTGCCTAAGCAAACACCAGCGAAGACGGTGAAAGATGACATTCGCCCAGTCTCCTTGACATGCCAGATTACAAAAGTCATGGAAGGCTTTACACTCTCTAGATCTCTGCCGCATATAATTAGCGAACTGGATAGTAAACAGTGTGCCGTTGCTGGTCGTTCAACAGAACACTTAGCTTTGGAAGCCTTAGATGGCGGTCACTGTTCATTGCGTCTATTTTTTGCAGATTTTAGGAAGGGTTTTGATATATCTCATCGATCACCGAATATTAGTCAACAAGCTATCTAAAGTTTAATATCCATCCATGTACTTTATGCTGGATCACTAGGGCTAAGTTTGTGGATGACCTCACAGCATTGGAGGTTATCCCAAGAAACTCCCCATCAGTCATGCGTTATATTGTTGAGGATATACCTGAGTTTGCATATAATAACAACATGGCGCTTAACTGTCAAGTGTAAAGTAATGGAGGTGGATTTTTTTGCATTACAATAGCTGTATGAGGCAGCCCATAGTCATCGGCGGCTCGGGCATTGAACAGGTCGCGCCCGTCATACTATTGGGCGTTCCGAAGGCCTGTCTTGGGCTGCCCATACGGACTAAGAAAGCTAACCGCTGCTTGTGCGCTCTAAGGCAGCTTGTGAAGTGACGCGTTCCCAAGACCTATAACCAAGGTTTATAATAATGTTGCAAAGTCCACACAATCTTCTCAGTGATATTTGTAGTGCCGATACTTAATAATTCATTCTCTGGCGGGAATTTCGGTGCAGACTAAAATGTCTGTCAGATATTCCCTTTTCGGAATGAAACAAGTGTTGTTCGCTTCTGCTAAATGGAAGCCGCTGTATTTGTGTGAACAGTATAGGTCAAAGGGCTTTTAAAAGTCCTTCTATGCGGATTTGCTCACATTTGTGTGCGGCTTGGTAGGACACGAGCGTCTATTCTCTAACTTTGAGAAACTCAAAATCATATTTACATTGTTTATTCTAGGATCGCCGTTCAAACTCCATTGAGAAGTCGTTTGAATTCCAATCTGTCCTTACAAAAAGTACTAAGTAAAGTAAATGTTCTTATAACTCGTAATAGCCTTCGGCTAACAAACCTGAGGTCGACGGTGCACCACTTTACCCCCTTTCTCTTTGTCTCTTATCAGAGCTCCAGCAGGTGAAAGAAATTCAAAGCTATAAGCAAGCTACTCGGAACAGAGAAAAGTCGATACGGTTGGTCGATCCGGGGTTCGAACTCAGGACCGTACGCACAGTGTGCCGTGCACAAACACACTGCGCCACCTAGCCGTACCTACAAAGCTGAACTACACATTGTCATTGATAGCACTCGGCCATTTTTGTTGATTCCCTCTATACCTGACTGATATCAGACCGGTAGTACAGATCTTAATACTTGGCAGGGTTTTATGTTGTTTTTATGCTTAGTATCATACATAAAAAGGACGTGCTGTAGTAGCATTCTCTTACCCCGGCTCCCCGGCTCGTCTCCTCGCTAGGGAGGCTCCGGTGACAGCCACGACGCATGCGCGAGATTTGATACAGAGCCGTACAGAGAAAAATCTTTCTGCGCATGTACCAATGTTCAAAAAAAACAGCCAATCAGCGAAGGTCCTGAAATGGTGTCAACAGAGCCTCCCATGCGCGGAGCAGACGAGCTAATGGCTGTACTGTGGTTATGGTTGGTTCTTACTAAGACGTAAGCATAGTAAGCCTTTGATCCTTATCCTTACGCTTAATATGTCCTAGTGGAAACCGCACCAAAGAAAATAGTTAGTTTGGTACTTATCCTTATGTTGCTCGTGAAAACCAACTCCTAAGAGAACACTATCGAGCGCATATTCCAAAGCCGCTACTAACCTGAGCAATATTTTAATTCTATGTGCTCTTAGTAGACTCACCTCTTCGTGTCTTCTGTAGCAATGAACTTTAATTAATCCCGGTTAATCGAAATTTAAATATTTAGTTGTATATTATCTTTAGGTTACTGTTACTTACCTCTCACGTAGATTTCTGCCGTTGCTTATTCTAGTTTGCTCTGAATGCGTGGGGTCACTAAGTAAGATTCACTCGATTGAACAATCAAAACTCGACTGATGAGCTATTTGCATATTCAATAACATTAGAATTACGTGACCAATATTTTTCTAAAAGCAGATAGTCTGTATGAAGGATGCTTTATATGACATGATGTTTCTTGCGCGTCACAAAAACATTTCTCTGGCTGTATTGTCAAAAAATACAAAATATAGCGAAATACTTATGGTTCTTTACATTTGTAGCTTTTCCACGCGTGTTTTTGGCCACACCAGACCAGGAGGCATCTTAGGCCTAGTACATATCATGAGCCGATCCAACCTGTTGCCGTGAAATACGCGAAAATCGGAGCATTTAAATGGATTCTACATTACCGGTATGATTTAGAATAGTCTAGGTGACAGGCAGACCAGAGATGGACGAACAATATTGTTTTATCGAGATTTTGCAATTGGATCGGCTCATGATAACAGCGGCGTATGTCGCGTATGTACTAGGCCTAAGTGTCGGGGAGCTATCATATCTGATGAAAACATTCACCCCTACAATATTGCAAGTACGTTGCCTAGAGTCTCGCCTTCCCCGCGCGAGGTTACAAGCCTGGGAGCTCTGGGTTCGAGAATTACAAATGTTGTACAAGAAATACAAGCTAGGCCTAAGTGTCGGGGGAGCTATCATATCTCATGAAAACATTCACCCCTACAATATTGCAAGTACGTTGCCTCGCCTTCCCCGCGCGAGGTTACAAGCCTGGGAGCTCTGGGTTCGAGAATTACAAAATGTTGTACAAGAAATACAAGCCTCGCTTGGACATTTTTTTAGAGAATGGGCTACTGGCAAAATTGTTTTAAGATTTTAGGGAAAAAAAGTCCTGTTTACAAAAATGTTGATGGTTCTACAGAAACGACTTTTCTAAAATCATTATTAGAAGTTTGGTATTATTCTGCTGGCTCGCACTAAAACGCTATTCTGAACACAGCACTGAGTAGCAGTTTTATAGCCCGAGAATAAGGAGGTTAATATCCATTCTCGAACCCAGATCTCCACGGCTCGTAACCTCGCGGGGGAGGCTCCGGTGACAGCCACTGACGCATGCGCGAGATTTGATACAGAGCCGTAAAGAGAAAACTTTCTGCGCATGTACCAATGTTCAAAACCAGCCAATCAGCGAAGGTCCTCAAATGGTGTCAACAGAGACTCCCCTGCGCGGAGCAGACGAGCTCTGGGTACGAGAATGGCTTTACTGTGGTTATGGTTGGTTTTTACTAAGACGTAAGCATAGTAAGCCTTTGATCCTTATCCTTACGCTTAATATGTCCTAGTGGAAACCGCACCAAAGAAAATAGTTAGTTTGGTACTTATCCTTATGTTGCTCGTGAAAACCAACTCCTAAGAGAACACCATCGAGCGCATATTCCAAAGCCGCTACTAACCTGAGCAATATTTTAATTCTATGTGCCCTTAGTAGACTCACCTCTTAGTGTCTTCTGTAGCAATGAACTTTAATTAATCCCGGTTAATCGAAATTTAAATATTTAGTTGTATATCATCTTTAGGTTACTGTTACTTACCTCTCACGTAGATTTCTGCCGTTGCTTATTCTTTTGCTCTGAATGCGTGGGGTCACTAAGATTCACTCGATTGAGCAATCAAAACTCGACTGATGAGCTATTTGCATATTCATTAACATTTTAAACACGAGAATTACGTGACCAATATTTTTCTAAACGCAGATAGCCAGCCTGGATGCTTTATACGACATGATGTTTCGTGCGCGTCACAAAAACATTTCTCTGGCCGTATTGTCAAAAAACATATAGCGAAATACTTATGGTTCTTTTACATTTGTAGCTTTTCCACGCGTGTTTTGGCCACACCAGACAGGAGGCATCTAAGTGTCGGGGGAGCTATCATATCTGATGAAAACATTCACCCTTCCAATAGAGCGGATTTCACATGACTGTCAAGACTTGTTATGTTATTGCGATTGCTTTGCGTTCTCATTAGCTACTCGTTTTTCTTAGCCAATCAAATTCTGTAGTAAATACAATTGTGTAATTACTCAGCAATTGGTTCGGCTTGCAATTGGCCGAGAAAAAAGCCATTTAGGAGCATGTCGTGATTTCTCTCGATTCTGATTGGCTACTGATTGCTCAATTGCAATTGTTTTCACGACAGTCATGTGAAAACCGCTCTATTGCAAGTACGTTGTCAAGTGTTTCCTTTAGTACTAGTCCATTCTCTTACCCAGAGCTCCCCGACTCGTCTTCTCGCGGGGGAGGCTCTGGTGACAGCCACTGACGCATGCGCGAGATTTGATATAGAGCCGTTGAGAGAAAGATATTTCTGCGCATGCACCAACGTTCAAAACCTGCCAATCAGCAACGGTCCTCAAATGGATGTCATCAGAGCCTCCCCCGCGAGGAGCGAGCCGGGGAGCTCTGGGTACGAGAATGGTACTAGTCTCGCCTTCCCCGCGCGAGGTTGCAAGCCTGGGATCTGGGTTCGAGAATGACAAAATGTTGTACAAGAAATACAAGACTCGCTTGGACATTTTTTTAGAGAATGGGCTGCTGACAAATTTGTTTTAAGCTTTTAGGGAGAAAAAGTCCTGTTTACAAAAATGTTGATGGTTCCACAAACGACTATTTTAAAATCATTATTAGAAGTTTGGTATTATTCTGCTGGCTCGCACTGACACGTTATTCTGAACGCATGACTGAGTAGCAGTTTTATAGCCCGAGAATAAAGGAGGTTAATATCAAGAGTGGATTAATATATAAAATACCGTACCGTTTCCGGGAAACGTCACCCAAAAAGCCTACAAGCTTGAAGCGCAAAGGATAATGGGGGCATCTAAACTGCTACTGATTGATCTGAATTCACACAGTCATCGCAACCACAAGTAAAATCATCAAATTTCAGCACATTTCTAAGCCTGTTAGTTTCTAATATTTTACAGAAATTCAAATAAATATTTACCCATACTCCCTAGCGCACCAAGCTTTGTTGCTTTTTCCAGTGACAACGTATCCCGGAAACGGTATATGGTCACGCGCCGAAACAACACAAGGGTCAGCCTTGCTAGAAAAAGAAACATAAATGAACGCACGATCGATCACAATATTCTCATTTCAATATTTGGCAAGCGTTAGAAATATCGCTGGTAGAAAAAGGATGACAATACCGTGTCAGATTTGTGTCCAGGAATAATGCAAGACCGACTCCAAAGAACGTTGCATGCAAAAAATGAGGCAAATCAGTTGAAACGCGACCGAGATATGGCCCGCTGAATACTGAGTCCAAACTGTTTTCAGCGCGTTTCAACCGATTTGCCTTATCTTTGGTGTGTAACTTTTTTTAAATACTTTTTATTCATCTGATGACTGGTATTTTGACTCCCTATCTCTCTTCTTTTACAGTTTCTTATTCCTTAGGTACCTAAAGACATTTTTTCCCGCATTTCCCTATATACAGTGTGTGATGTGTAGCTTTCATTCGACATGCCCCTTCGAAATCAAGGGACAAATACTGTTAAATCGAAAATTTGTACCATTGTGACGTCATCACTTTAGGACTCTAAAAGTAGCCCTAAGTGTAATAAATGGCAATGACCATACAACGTCCTAGTTGGAATAAGTCAGCGTTGTTAGGGACGTGTCATTATTTACCGGGGGGGAGGGCTCCCATTTTTTCCAAACAAGGCTAAAAAAAATTAGGACCCTCCCCTTGAACATAACAAAAAAAAATGTGACCCTCCCCCAGTCATAGGTAAAAAAATTGGGACCCTCCCCCATGCAATTTATTTCTGAAAAACCTGTTAGATAGACTATTGTCCAAGTGATGTAATGTCTCTTTCTTTCTTCTTTTAAACAGAACTACTTTTTTCTTACTTCTGTCATGCACCAGTCAATTGACATCACGGCCCCCCAATTTAACATTCACTAATATAAGTGTTAAATGTTACTATTTTACCGATCACCAGGGACATGGTCGTTGTTAAAGCTCCAGGCCCCCGGGGACACGTATTTCATCAAGCCTCCAGAGAAAAGATAAACGTTTTATTTTCTGCGTGTAGTAAAAAAAGCCTGTTGGTTTTATTCTTCACGCGCTACAAATTATTATGATTCATGTGCGTGAAGCGCAGCCCAAAAACGAATTTCTATGCAGCTTGTAACGTCGAACTCACTTCTTTGGAACATATTGACTGCCAACCAGGCGTATCACTGGAGGGCTTTTGGGGGTTCTCATTTGTCCTTGCCAAGATACACATGCGTGTAACGACATTCGTAGGCATTCCATTTAAGCTCCACAAGCGTATTGTTTTCTTTGGGCAAGTTCTGTAAAACTAGATTAGATGTCATTCCTTATGCGCGCGAAGCGCGCCGAAATTTTCAACATATTGAGTGAAAAAAACAATAGAAAATGATATAGAACTCGTTGCTGGAATCTCTCTTTCAAGGCTTCTGGTTTCGAGAGATCCTTTCATTCGACCAAAAATGAAGTGATCCCTCCCAAAATCCTCCGACCTCAGTCCTTAAACCAATATATTTTCGGAAGATAATCGAACTTCTGGCTCAGCGTTAATGCCCCGCTTAATATTCCCGCTATAGAAGGTCCGTGTTAAATTCCCTGCCCTTCCGTAGATTAATGTGTTAAATCCCCGGCCTAACCGCGTTACTTTCCCGCCCTGTCCCGGGGATGGGGGCCGGGGTGTCAATTGACTGGTGCATAAGGAACCGCGGTTATTATTCATTGCCTCGATTATTTACGTGAGGAATTTATATGCTTGTAACGTCGAAAACTCACGCTTACCTAAGGGGTCTTCTCTGAAACATATAGTGACTTGCCCTCCAGGCCTATCATTTGCAGGAAAATCCTGGGAAAGTTTGATTTTCCTTGTCAAGATAACTTGTTCTTGTCAACGGTAGTGTCCTCATAGCTAAAAGAGTATATTATGCCACTGTTTATGCGCGCGAAGCGCGCCGAAATTTTTATGGAGAAGTTGCTGAAATAACCACTATCGCCATTTGTTTTTACCCTCTTCATCGTCCAAATGTTGCTGAAAAAAATTATGACCCTCCCCCAAATTGGAGTGAAAAAAATTTGGACCCTCCCTTTAGACACGCGAAAAAAATTAGGACCCTCCCCACAAAAATAGGAGCCCTCCCCCCCGCTAAATAATGACACGTCCCTTATATCAATATATTACAGTGAAACCTCAATTAAGCGGCCATCCTCTATTGAGCTGCAACTTTTTAAAGTCCCAATATACCGTATTTGTCACTCCAACTAGGACGGATATGTCTATCGCATCGGGGTCTAATATGAAGCAAACACCGCAGGCTTTGTAATGTTAAGTATCGGCTTCGGGGTACTCATGGAACACGAGACTAGGTGTGTGCTGCTACTTTTTTAGAAGCTGACCTTAAACCTGCAACTAAGTTCTATTCTGTATCCCTGTTCTAGGGAACTTACAAAATTTGCTTCCCTGCCAGTTTGTATGATCATTCCTTTATTACACTTAGGGCCATTTCTTATTACACTTCGGGCCTTTATTACACTTAGGGCCAGTTTTTTCATTTAGGGCTTCTACGACAGTAACCTATAAATTGAGACTGATATTTGGATAAGAGGTGAAGGCCCAATACAAAATACGAAAGAAGAAGAACAAATTACATTATCCTTTTTATCTCTCCGTTTATTCCTTATATCATTACTTTGTTGATTATTACATGAAGTACTGTATATTTTAATGACAAAAGATATGTTACTGAAAACAAATCGTTCAACGCCCCTTAACCCATGCGTAAGGAAAACTACAGTCTTGCGTTTTAGGCGATCGTTGGCCTTCCATGCCTCCGATTTGCTCACACTTCAACCTTGAACTTTTCTGCAAAGCTCCCTTCTTGCGCTGCATACAAATTAACAATACGACGAAAAGTTGAAAAGTTGAAAGGAAATGCTGAAGGGAAAAAAAAGTTAGAAATCGTATGGGAAGCATTTACCCCCCAGTAAGGATTTTCATGTGGATTTTCGTCGATGGAGGATATTGTTAGTACCGCCTCCCACTAAGTTGTTAGTAGTACAGGAAAATGGTGCAGGACTTATATGTGAATTGTGCAAATTAGGGAAACAAGCATGAAATTTGGCAGACAGATAAAGTTTGACGAGCTGAACATTTCTAGAGGTGGAACCACGCCCCAAAATGGATACTTCCAGTTTTATAGCCATGGAATTAATTATTGTAAATAATTTTTAAAACAACAGTTAACGTTTATCAAACGCCGTAAAACTTAGGACTGTGATAAAGCAAAGGACGATCAATCATCATGCACACAGAACCACGCCTTCGATGGAAGAGATATAGCGCTTTATCCAATTATAAGGAAAATGACCACAGAGAAACTGTATGGGGCTAGATGGCTTTGAAATTTTGTACATAGAATGTCTTAAGCAATGCAAGCAACTTGAGAGGTGGAGCCACGCCCCAAAATGGATACTTCCAGCTTTGCAGCAATGGAATTTGAATATGGGACCATGATAAAACAATCGCGTTCTGTCATTAAGCATACC
This sequence comes from Scolanthus callimorphus, assembly GCA_033964015.1. Classification (NCBI taxonomy): domain Eukaryota; kingdom Metazoa; phylum Cnidaria; class Anthozoa; order Actiniaria; family Edwardsiidae; genus Scolanthus; species Scolanthus callimorphus. Next base: position 15,758,644 of record CM066924.1, read on the forward strand.
GGGCCACACCCATTGATGTCAACTTCCAAAGATAATAATGCCGGATACAATTATATATAAAACGACCACAGACAAACTGTATGTGGCTAGACTACTTTAAAATTCGGTGCATAGGATGTATATACCACTGCAAGTGCCTTGAGAGGTTGAGCCACGCCCCAAAATGGCTACTTCCAGCTTTTCGACCTTGGAATCTACTTTAAAGATCTTTTAGAAACAAGTCTTGATGTTTAGTTTCAAAAGTCTTGAAACTTAAAACAGCGACAAGGGAAAGTACAATTATTCATTATATGAACTGAGCCACGCCGTTGATAAGTATTTCCAGAGATCATAGTACTGAATACAATTACTTAGCAAAATGGCCACTGAGAAACTGCGTGTGGTCGGTCTTGTTTGAAGTGTGCAACATTGAATGTGTTGAGCGTTCTATTAAATCCGAGAGGTGGAACCACGCCCTAAAACGAATGCTTCCAGTTTTGCAGGCATGGAAAGTATGATCTTGAATCATCTTTAGGACCACACCCATTGTATTACACTTCCAGAGAAGTATAAAACTGACCAATTAGAAACTGTATGGGTGTGGTTCTGTGTGTCCTTTGGATGATCTCCAACTTAGTTTCATGATATTTGAGAAACTTTTAAGCGTTGACAGAATTAATTTGTACAATAATGACATGCTTTTTTAATTTTACATTTCACTTTTTCTTATTACTGCCCAATTGTGTTTAATTTTTGCACCAAAGTTTAAACTTTTTTTCTTATCTAAGTGCGACTTAACTGAAACCCTGTTGTGTATTTTGACACTTGACGATCAGCTACTAATATATAATTTTTAAAGCAAATTTCATACTCTCTGCCAAACATGATCTTTACTCTCAGTCAAACTCATGTTCAATAAAGCAATAAAAGCATACAAAAGTCAAACAACAAATAGTGAAGGAAGAAAATCGTCTACGATATCATGAAAGAAAATGAGCCTCTGTTTTGTGTTTGAACTTTTTTTAATACTTATGTTTCTTTTCAGCGAGGTGTGACTGTTTAAAGGTTGTCATGTTAAGTTTGTCAGTTAAGTGTTTCTAAAATATATATTTTAGATAGTAAACGATTTTCATTGAGGTAACCAGGCCGCTCATTGTCTCGGTCGTGTGGGATTAAGTTATGGGAAATGGGTTGACCGAGGTAAAGAGCGGCTGAAGGCGGACGGAAGTACGCGGTATATGTTACGTCGCCGAAGGGGAGGTGGGTGGGTCGAAATCTACTAGCGACTCACGGGCTTACGTATCTTCTGAGTGAAAAGGCCATGAATCAAAGTCAGGATTCCTTTAAATAAGACAAGACTTGTCAAAGGAATGTATCCTTAATTCAACAACACGCTGTTACATAAGAGTGTTATGTAACCCACACATTTCAAGACTTCGCGGCATAATTACTCAATGAAAATAGTAAACGATTTTCATTGAGGTAACCAGGCCGCTCATTGTCTCGGTCGTGTGGGATTAAGTTATGGGAAATGGGTTGACCTCGGATCGAGCAGCCAACAGCTTACTATGTATCTGCCAAAGACCTTATTTGCCCAATAACCCTTCCAAAAGGGTACCTTTTCCCAAAACTCAGAAAAACCCTTCCCTTTCACAGTTAAGGGCAGTGGCCCGACTTAGCCAGTAGGGAAGCTTTCCCACAAACCAGGTTTTACACGCTATGTTAATGTGTCTGTGGCTTAGCATCTTGACAAGTATACGAAAAAATTGTCGGAATACCAGACGCAAAAGAGCACAAAAAACTAAGCTTAAAAAGGAAAGTTCCCAATAGCCAAGTCGGGCCAAAAACTCATCAAAGATGAATTGAAGGGTTTCTATAAGAAAACCCATATTGGCGCGACTAGGATACCGGGCACTTGGAAAAAGAAACTTAGAATTCTTAGCAGTTCTACTTACAAATGTCTAAATAAGAGTTCAATATACAAACCAGCAAATGTGAGGAATAAGGCTCCAAAGGTCGACACACGAGCCAACATGGTATTTTGAATAAATCCAATAAAGGGCACGACACACAGCAAACATGGTATTTGAATGAATCCAATTTAGGCTCGACACGAGCGAACATGATTTTGAATAAATCCAATTTAGGCTCGACACACGAGCGAACATGGTATTTTGAATAAATCCAATTTAGGCTCGACACACGAGCGAACATGGTATTTTGAATAAGTCCAATTTAGGCTCGACGAACGAGCGAACATGGTATTTTGAATAAATCCAATTTAGGCTCGACACACGAGCGAACATGGTATTTGAATAAGTCCAATTTAGGCTCGACACACGAGCAAACATGGTATTTTGAATAAGTCCAATTTAGGCTCGACGAACGAGCGAACATGGTATTTTGAATAAGTCCAATTTAGGCTCGACACACGAGCAAACATGGTATTTTGAATAAGTCCAATTTAGGCTCGACGAACGAGCGAACATGGTATTTTGAATAAGTCCAATTTAGGCTCGACGAACGAGCGAACATGGTATTTTGAATAAGTCCAATTTAGGCTCGACGAACGAGCGAACATGGTATTTTGAATAAATCCAATTTAGGCTCGACACACGAGCGAACATGGTCTTTTGAATAAGTCCAATTTAGGCTCGACACACGAGCAAACATGGTATTTTGAAGAAGTCCAATTTAGGCTCGACGAACGAGCGAACATGGTATTTTGAATAAGTCCAATTTAGGCTCGACGAACGAGCGAACATGGTATTTTGAATAAGTCCAATTTAGGCTCGACACACGAGCGAACATGGTATTTTGAATAAGTCCAATTTAGGCTCGACACACGAGCAAACATGGTATTTTGAATAAGTCCAAATTAGAGCTGGAAGCTCGCCATATACGGGGCAAATAGCGGCACGAACGGGATCGGCAGATGCTGCAACAGGCGGGTGGCTGTAGGTATGGCGGCATCTGGAACTGGGCTGGAAGCTCGCCATATACGAGGCAAATAGCGGCACGAACGGGATCGGCAGAGGCTTCAACAAGCGGGTGGTTGCAGGTATGGCGGCATCTGGAACTGGGCGAAAGCATGTAGACATCGGCTGAGGCGACGTAATCTGGTGAAACGAAAAAGAAATCTACTAGCGACTCACGGGCTTACGTATCTTCTGAGTGAAAAGGCCATGAATCAAAGTCAGGATTCCTTTAAATAAGACAAGACTTGTCAAAGGAATGTATCCTTAATTCAACAACACGCTGTTACATAAGAGTGTTATGTAACCCACACATTTCAAGACTTCGCGGCATAATTACTCAATGAAAATAATATCCCATCTTGAGGCGTGGCTCTATCTCTCATGTTACTTGCAGTGACAAATACATTCCAGGTGCCCAATTTCAAAACAGTCCAAATACCGACTTGCTGCGGTTATTTTACTAATATTGTTAAAGCACTTCTATCTCTGGAAGTATCGTCAAAAGGGCGTGGTTCTGTGTGCATAATTATCGATTGTCATTTGCTTTTTCTCTCTTTAAGGTATCAAGACTTTTAAAATACGTTACGTGTTGTTTCTAAATACATATATCAGATAATAAATTCCATGACTGCAAAAGTAACAATTGTTGGGCGTGGCTCCACCTCTCATGCTACTTGTAATGGTCAAGACATTTTATGTACCACGTTTCAAAATAGTCTAGCGATATATAATTTCTCTGTGGTCATTTTATAATAAGTCGATAAAGCACTACTATCTTTAGAATTATCCATCAAAGGGCGTGGTTCGGTGTCCATAATGATTGATCGTCCTTTGTTTTATCACCATGCTAAGTTTCACAGCTTTTAAGAAACGTTAACTGCTGTGTTTAAAATTATTTACGATAATTAATTCCATGCCTGTAAAACTGAAAGTATCCAATTCGGGGCGTGGCTCCACCTCTAGAAATGTTCAGCCAGGGGCGTAGCCAGGGGGGATCCAGTGCCCCACCCCTTTCTCGGAAATTTTCCCATACATTTACTGTATTTGCTGTAGAAAATTTGCGCATTTTCGTCCCATGTTTTCACTATCCGGCCCCCCCTTCAGAAATTCCTGGCTACGCCGCTGTCAGCGTATGAAACTCTATCAGTCTGCCAAATTCCACGCTTGTTTCCCTAATTTGCACAATAAATTCTGCACCATTTTCCTGTACTATAGAGAGAGCACGGGAGGTAATGGATTCGTACCTCAACCGGGTCAGCATTTAGCATATCATGAACATTTTGAACATTTTGGGAAAGGGTGAGAGTCCTTGCTAAAGACAAGGGCCAGATGGCGAAGTAGTGCTGAGGCCTTATGCGCAACAAAGCGCAAAGAGGTGAGGTAAGGTAAGGGACATTTTACCAGAAACTATGGACTTGTTTTCGTTGCAAATTGTCCTTTTAGGAAATCATTCTCTTATTTGGACAACCTGAAAGTATTTATCCCCATATCTTACCCAAAATCAGGAGCAAATACAGGAATTTCAGAAAGGGAGGCCCGATATGGTGAAAATATAGGACGAAAATTTGCAAATTTTCATCGGCAAACTAAGACCATGTCCACACGTCTACACCGTTTTCAAACGAAAACGGATCCTTTTTGCTCCGTTTTCAAAAAGATTCGCGTCCACACTTATCGTTTTCGCGCCCGTCCACAGTACATGTAATCATGGGTCAAGTACATACCGCCTTATTAGCGTGTAGGTATGCATGTTTGTTTACACATGGTTTCGGTCGATTAGCTAGACGCTAATATATAAGCATTACAGTTTGCATGCGTAATTCATTCGCGTCCAACTCGTCGCTTTAGCACTCTAAATTAAATACCCAATGATTAAAAGAGTTTAACATATACACTGAATATTATCTTTATTCCAGTAGATATCAATGTCAAATATTACAATTATAATTATTATATTCATTACAGTGTGAACGATTAATAGTGTGTGAATTAATAGTCTGAATAAAGAGTGCATGCCACTTGTGTGGACACACTTCTGATAAGTAGTTATGTATTTCATGATAAATGTTTTATATTCGGTTGAGCGGGTGAGCGAACTAGAATATAAAACGCGTATCCGTACGAAAACGCTCTTATGCATTCAGTGCGAATGCTCAAATAAGCTCAACGCATGCGCATTTCGATCTGTCGGCCCCCGAAACATTCTCGAACGCAGAACTCCCCTGCTCGTCTCCTCGCGGGGGAGGCTCTGATGACAGCCACTGACGCATGCGCGAGATTTGATCCAGAGCCGTTGAGAGAAACAACTTTCTGCTCATGCACCAACGTTCAAAATCAGCCAATCATTGACGGCCCTCAAATGGATGTCCCAAGAGCCTCCCCTGCGAGCAGACGAGCCGGGGAGCTCTGGGTACCAGAATGCCCGCGAAATTGGTCGGATTTGCTGTGGTGACGTCATCGTTTTCAGATAGCACCGTCCACACTCAAAAACAGCGTTTTCAAACAGCTCCGCTTTCAAATCGCTCCACTCTGGAGAGCGTTTTCGGATTGATCCGTTTTCGGTGATCGTTTTCGGCCTGTTTTCGGCGTTTGTAGTGTGGGCGATAGCCGTATCCGGAGCAAAAAGCATCCGTTTTTGTTTGAAAACGGCGTAGTGTGGACGGGGACTAACAGTAAAAGTATAAAACACTGTTCTGTTGGTCGTGATGTTGTTTTTCTCGGCCAAAGGGCTTGGTGACGAGAATGAAAGAAAAAGAGGCAGCCACCGCGAATTCGTAAAAACACTTTCTTCATTTGAAAGTTGTTCTTCCCGGGTCCTTTTCTAAATAATTGAGAAAAAGGTACTGGGACTCTAACATCCCCAAATGTATAGCCCTTTGCATCTTCTCGGATAAGGACAATACACAAACATAGATATTTGGTACCTGCTGCTCTTTCATCGAGTTGTCCTTGCTCATATTTCGTGTCTGCATTACGGGGTTTCCGTAGCTTGGTCAGACCTCCTCGTCGTCTCCTTCGTCGCAGCATGGTGTTCGATTCTACATTCTCTAACAAGCACAGGGTGACCAATGCGAGAATCAGGATCAGCTTGGTATTCATTATGGAGGCACGTAAGTCGCTGTCGGTAGACCAAACAAACCGATTAGCTCGTGTAACATTTTCTTCTTTATTTATTGTTTCGCACATGATGAAAAATCAAGGCAATTAGTGAACTCAGATATATCAATACCTTATACCGAAATGACTGTCTGGCCCTTGATGCCTCGTTCCCATGAAATTATTCTTTTCTTTTTTTTCACTCAAGCTCAAAGACAAAAGATAATTTCATGAGAGTGAGGCAACAAGGGCCAATGAAACGAAAAGTCGCCCATTTTGTAATAAGGTGTTTATTGCACAAATGCAGTCCCAGGCTCAACTAGAGCGAACTTTGCATGCTTAGACAGGCAGACAGACACTATTTTTTTTTTCATGAGAAACAGGCCCGGAACAAGACCCGGGGGTACTCCATCATGTCGGCTATACGGGGAATGCACCACCCGAAAGGGGTAAGGCTCAAGTTATATAAAAGGGTAGCGGTTTTGCAAGTTTCACTATATAAAAGGATAGCAAATCGCTCGATTCTGTTTAAAAAAAGTATGAGTTTTGTTGCTGCAATATAGAAAAGGGATTCAATATTTGCGCTACGTTTTAGAGTTTATGCGTATTTAACACATGCATTTGGAAGAATTATAAGAAAGGGTTTTCCTAATTTTCCTATATAAAAGGATAAGGGGTCCAAAGTCTTGGCGCAGCATCCCCATATAATTTGAAAATGTTTTGCATTTCTACCCAGAGCTAGCTCCCCGACTTCACAGGGATTCTGCAGAAACCCATCCATGGAAGTGGTCTGATTTCCCATGGCTATCTTTGTGAACTCCAACATTTTCCCAAGCATGTGCATTGGGAAATTCAGCTTTTCCCATGGATGTTTCTGCAGAAATTCCATGTGCTTGTTACTTCATGGGAAGGTCACGACCAGGAGCCATGGATGGGTTTCTGCAGAATCCCTGTGAAGTCGGGGAGCTCTGGGTAGAAATGCAAAACATTTTCAAATTATATGGGGATGCTGCGCCAAGACTTTGGACCCCTTATCCTTTATATAGGAAAATTAGGAAAACCCTTTCTTATAATTCTTCCAAATGCATGTGTTAAATACGCTTAAACTCTAAAACGTAGCGCAAGTCACGACCCGGGAAGCTCTTAGGTAAGAGAATTCTCTCTGCTCTCTCGAGACGAGTCAGCCATTTCGTGTCACAAACAGTTGTCGCTTTTGTTTCTTAGTTAGTTCCCGTCGACTTGCGCAAAGCTTGCTGTGTTCTCAGAGCCCAGCCAAAAGGCTCCAAGGAAAACAGCCCTTTTTTAAACATTCTAGCGATTCAAATTTTTAATGTGTAAAAAAACACCTGAGAAGGTATGGGTTCAAGAAAAATAGGTGTCCGAGGTGTCCGCGGAGAAAAATCCTCGTCGCATTTGCTACAAGGATCGTTAATATGTCGTTTTAAAGCTAAAAGAATGGCCTATCTGCTTTCAGGGCATGATTCTAGAACGATTTCAGGCACTTCTCTTAGAAATTTCAGGGGAAACGTCCAAGATTTATATGAAAAAATTCACAAAATGTAACAAGCGCCCGAACCTGATCTGGCGAATAATTAGATGTGCACTTTGTATCCAACGGCTTGGATTCATTCGGATTTAGAATGAGATATTGAACACATTTGTCTCCAAGGTCTCCAAATTGAATTGAAATTGTTGTGTAGTGAAAATAAAGCACGCTCATCGGAGCATTGCTCGCATAAATTCCTGTGTGAACAGCCCGTACGTAACGGCGAATAATTATATTATTTGTGCACTTTGTATCCAACGGCTTGGATTCATTCGGATTTAGCTGAGATATTGAGCACATTTGTCTCCAAGGTAAGAGAATCTTTAGCTATTTATTCTTGCTGGCTTGACGCTACTTAATATCAGAACATCAGTAGATTGTGTAGCCGTACGTGTTATTCTACGGCTTACGCACCGAAAAGCCCGGCAAATCCCTTTTGGAACACTTTCCTCGTTTTTTTCAACCCACTTCTCGGTGACTGGAAATCCTGTCTCGCGTTGATATATTACTTAAACATCGGACCTTTTTTACCAGGTTTCGTCGTGTTGTAAGAAATTGTTCTCAAAACTTGTTCATGAAGAAACGCTGGACAAACATTCACAAAATGTTTGAATCAAATGTTGAATCCGTACGTATTATAAGGTTATTTTTCTCAGGCGGATTAAGGCTTGGCTAGACACCAATTTTGTCAATAAATTGATTTTTAAGACATTTCATCTTACAGACTGATGGAATATCAAATGTTTTGGTATGTATTAATAGAAAACCTTGAACTCCAAAAAACTGATACCTGTTCCGGTACGAAGAGTAGTCACGTGACAAGCTAGCACTGGAATTTGAGCCAAATTTTTCAATTAAAAATGGGGAGTACAAGGAAAATATAGGATACCACAAATTACCATTCGTTTTGCTCCTTTCCTAGAGTACTTTAAGGAATAGTTTTTGAAGTTTTGAAAAACCTTTAAAAAAGGAGTGTAGGTTTTGGTCGAGGGTCGAGTGTCGAGGGTAAGACGTCGAGGGTCGAGGGTAAAATGTCGAGGATCGAGGGTAAAATGTCGAGGGTCGAGGGTAAAATGTCGAGGGTCGAGGGTAAAATGTCGAGGGTCCATTTTTTTTCCTTTTTCTCAGGGTCGATTTCTTTTTTAAATGCAAATTCTCGGTTTTCCCCGCTTTATTCGCTCACATGCCCGCATGTTGGTGAAAGCGTTCTTGCAGATGTTTCTTCAGACTTGCCGCTACAAGTTTTCTTATCGCAGACATTTGTCAATCAAACCTTTTGCTTCGCTAATTAGACTGCACGTGAAGGGAAGCAAAATCTTCTGTTTAACCGTGGAAATTCGAAGCAAACTTGCCGAGTCTGATTATTTTTGTCAAGAAAAGATTTTAATGTTTTGCTTTTATTCAATCTTCGGGAAAACCAAGATTTCCGCGGCATTTTCACAACCTATTTCTAGCGCTCACTTCACTAGAGTGCTTCGTGAAAGATCGCAAATGATATTCGACCTAACTTCATTTCGCTTCGTTTTATTGTGCTACCTATCCCTGAGTCTCATAAAGTTAGCTGTAGTATAATGAGTAGCATGGAAGCAAAACTAGTAAGTGCTGGGTATAAAATCACGTCGGTGATTGCTTTTTCTGCGCTGGCAGCATATCGCAATGGGACTACCAACACTCCAGTTCATTGCCAGTTGAAGAACGCCGTGTTCAAAATCTTCGAAAAACACCAGTTCGATGAACGAAGAGTGGACTTCCTTTGGTTTGATATTATCTCAGACCAAAAGATTTTATTGTTGTTCTCATTTGTGTTCTCCTGTTTGCGCAAGATCCGCGTGCTTACACGCTCGGTACGCTCTGTCGAGGAAACCTTTCTGAGAACTCCTGGCGAAAAAGCACAACAAATCTGCCAGTTTTAGGGAATTTGATTTTGAAAAAGATTGCCCGAAATTTACGTCTGGAGTTTTCGGAAAACATTTTGTTTTATCCCGCTCCGCGCAGGTCGAAAAAGGTGGGAAAATTCTCAGCACAACTGTGTCGGAGTCTATCCACGTATCAGTCAGGAAAACCAAAATTTGCATTCTTTAAAAAATATTTCAACATGTATCACGGGAAAAAAAAAATTCATTTATTTGCAGAAAAAAATTGGACCCTCGACATTTTACCCTCGACCCTCGACATTTTACCCTCGACCCTCGACGTCTTACCCTCGACACTCGACCCTCGACCAAAACCTACACTCTTAAAAAAGTGAGTTATCCTGCAAAACAGGTCACGTGACCTAATTTACATATGACATTTTCCTTAATATCTCTTTTCCAATTAGCAATAGTCAACCTGCAAAGTCTATTTCATATAGCTATTCTAACCCTCTAATAAATAATATGCATTTCACTTAGCTATGTTAATGCTAAGTACTCCCCATTTTCGAAAATTCATTTTAGCTGCCTTAAGGTCACGTGACCCTTGAAATGAAATTTTATCCCTATCAAAATGTCACGGGTCTTGATATGTACCTCCCATAAACAGATGAACATGATATGTCAAATAGCAAAAGTGTTATTGCAAAATATAATTTTATGCTATTTTATTCGAAAACCAAGCCTTAATTCACCTGAGTTCCTCTAGCTAGTGGCCAAGCTCTGCTACTTTGGTCACTAGGCACAGTATGCTACCATAATAATTTATTTCCACCGCCTATTTGGACAAACAGTATTGTATCTTAATGTATTGTATATATATAGAATTGATTATGTGCTAATAAATTGAATTGAAATTGTTGTGTAGTGAAAATAAAGCACGCTCATCGGAGCATTGCTCGCATAAATTCCTGTGTGAACAGCCCGTAACGAAACTGGATTATAGGGAGCATGTTTCCTTAAAACGACTGTTCCTCGCCGGGCCTCTGTTGTCAACGCTGCAGTAGTTTGCTCGAGAATAAAAAGGTGATCCAGCAACAACAACAAGAAGATTCTGCTTTCTGTATTCTGCTTTCAAAGCTCATTACTTGGCAAGCAAGCGTTAGAAAAATCGCTAGTTAAAATGGATGGCAATACTTACGTAACCGATCTTGAAAAATAATCAGAAGTTGCATGATATACGTTGTATTACAATAGCGCTGCGCATAGATTCTAAAATTAGATCACGGGACCGGCCACATGACCCAGACAAACAATCCTTTTGAAATCCCATTCAGAAGGATCGCTCCCGAAATACTAGGTACTAGGAGTGCATACAAGTTCTGCTAAAATGAGTTGATATACCAATTTACCAATTCATTTTGTATCGTTCTTTGGTGAGAGAAAACAGAGGAAATTGGCGACAAGTATATTTGTTTGTCTGAGTTTTTAATTTGTGTGACGTCATCTGTGCGCAGCGCTACTTTAGCTTTGCACGTCTGACTTAGTTATGTTTCTTGCAAGGGCGCACTTATAATGTTGATTTTACATAACAGCATTCCCTTTTCTACTCATGATCACTGATCGACATGGATGATCATCGCCTGGCTTAGCGGTCTCGGAGAATGGACGCGAGTGTTCTATGCCGTTACCACTAATTAACAGAAATCTGCGAGCGCGTTATAGTGTGCAAATAGTACATATGAACAATTAGCAAAACTAAATTGTACTATTTTCTACTATTTACTTAACACTGAATGAATAGTCAGTTTCACTATAAGAGTGGTTTTCATCGGACTGTAAAATAGATAGTAACAAAATACGCACGCTATACACTACAAAAGTCATTTTTATTGTATTTAATTCTCCTTTTTAATTATGACTAGTAAAGCACTATTAAACACTGGCTATTAGTTTTTGTGTCACAGCCGGATGAAAACCGCTCTAACGAAATAGTGTGGATTACTCAACCTTTACAGCCAGAAGGAGGAGACAAGTGAAAGTCAAAGTTACGCTAAATTTAGTGGTGGTTCATTTCAACTATTTGTTCACTAAATTATACAAAATAGCACTTTTTTTATAAAACGTTTTTTATAATTATACCATAGTTAATGGAGTGGAATGGTTAGGAACCCCCGCAAACTTCAAAGGGTCAACACAATAGCGTGGGCTTGATGTTGAGAGGGCTAGGGAATATCATATCAAGGTGATAGCATACATCTCATTAAAAAAATGTTGCTTTGGTGTTTGGTGTTTGGTCTTTCAATGTGACCACGAAACGAAGGCGTTCAATGACCAAAGACAAATGACCAAAGCAACCTTTTCTGAATTAGGTGTATAACAAGGATACAGACATAATCTGGACTTTTGTCCCAAGTTTCGACGGGTTCTAAAAGCTTGTTCATGAAGAAACGCTGAACAAATACATGTATTCGCAAAATAGTGAGTCAAATGTTGAACTGGCTTAGCCTTAGTATTGTCGCGCGTCTCTCTAGCTAGTCAGTACGTATCATGAGGTTGAATCGTGCAGTGAAAAGCACGCTCATCGGAGTATTGCTCGCATAAATTCCCGTGTGAACAGTCTGTGACGAAACTGGATTATCAGGAGCATGTTTCCCTTAAACGACTTTTTTTGTCGCCCGCCTCTGTTCTGAACGCAATACAGGAGCATGCTAAACATGGTCCAGCAAAAACAGCAACGAATTAGCCAAAAAGGAGAAACAAAAATGGGCGCACGATCGATTGTATTATAGAGGATCAGTATCACTCATTTCAAAGTTCATGATTTAGCAAGTAAACGTTAGAAATATCGCTAGTTGTCCTAGTTTAAAAAGGATGGCAATACTTACGATCTTGAAAAAAGTCAGAAGGTTATATTTTAACAACTTGTATGATAATAGCTCTGCGCGTCACTTAGTTGTACATATGTTTCTTGCAATGAGGTCGCACGTACAATGTTGATTTTACATAACAACTTTTCCTTTTGTGCTTGCTCACTGACTCGGATGATCGCCTCTAATTAACAGATGAATGCCTGAAGACCGCTGAAGCCACAACAGGCGAGGAGCATGCAAAGGTTCAACTGTGATGAAGCTGCTTCTAACCCGGTACGTCTATCTTGGCCATAGTTTATAGAGGAGAATGGTTTGGAAACCTGACACCCTGCTATTGTACTATGTCTTTGTTCACTTCTTCAGAGGAATCCTTTTGTTTGTGCAGGGTCACGGTACATAAGTACCAAAATCCAGCCAGTAACATTCAGTGTACAACCAGACATGCATATTAGATAAGGGTGAAACAAAAGATTTTGCAGGGTCAATATCACGTGATAGCCCCTTTCAACATCCTACCCACGTTATTGTGTTGGTCCTTTGAAGTTTGCCGGGCTTCCTAACCATTCCACTCCATTAACTATATCTTGGCCAAGTTCGGTTCACAATTAACCTAATCCCCCAGGCTTTAACTCTGTGAAAACACCCCCTTTAAGGTCTGCCACTAGCGCCACCGGTTTCGTTCGACTAAATCTCAACAGGACATCGAACACCTCTTGTTGACGTATTGTCCTTGCAAATAAAGTTGTTAAGACTTACTCCTTGCTCCTTACAGACGGAATCGTAAACCACCCTAAACTTGGTCGTTTGGCTATCCTCCCGCACGACTGGAAAATGTGCCAGATTCCACGCAGGACCATATGTCTTGGTTCTCAACCTTCCGGGCATATCATGGGGCAGAACGGAGCGACATTTTGTTGTCACGTGACACGGTCTGGCGGGCTTGATTCAAATTCGCGCTCTGTTGCCTCCGGTTAATTACAAAGAAAAATGGCGTAAACCAGGCTATGCGCGTAACTTATCCTTTCAGTACGACCCGTAATATTGTCAATGAAAAAATCTAAAGGGTGGAAATGCTTAATTAAAGATGAAACTGTGTATTTAGCTTTTCGAAGACCTGTTTACTTGTGTTTTTCAACTAGGGTTTTGGGTTTGAAGTTTGGGTAAATTCTGCTTAAAAACATGGGGATTTTGCACAAACCACAAATTCGCGGCCTTGTTGTGATCAGATACTTAACAATTTGATAAAACTAAAAGGGTGGAATTTGTTCTATGGTTATCAGCCTACAATCCTACCAATTTTTGTGCTATATGTTTAAGTATTTCTGCTAGGGAATTGGGCATGAAATTTCGCAGCCTTGCAGTTGCTAAGCCATTGCCCAAAACTAGAATATTAATTAGGAATCGTATCTCCCGCGGCACCACCGACAGACTCCAAGCTCCGCCTCCTAGAAACCACTTGGGAATCCTACAAACGCACAATTTTGTTTCAGTTCTCTGCATTCGACGGGGATCATACCAATGGTTTCCCAATGGGTCTTATTATGACCAGTGTCGGGAGTACATTACCATTCCAACGAGGCGCGCTGTCCAAGTTATCCTCATTTTAAGAAAATGACAGGTATCATATTACATCATCACAAATATAGCTATTCGAAACAACATTTCCAGCCAGCCTCGTTAGATCAATAATCTACACTAGATAACAAACACCATCACACGCTCAGAGGAACGATTTAACTTATCCCCATCGAATGCAGAGACCATTTTCCAAGAAATTTTATTTAAGGTCAGAGGTCATACATTTGTTGCCATAGAGACCAGCATTGGTGAAAATGATCGAGAATGACCAAAGGCATGGAAATGCAAATTGATTGGATCCCTCAGAGTCATTCGTTTAGAGATAGACTACCCCCCTCATTTTTACGTCCGCCATTTTGGATTTGGCTTCCACCCAGGCCTAAGTTACTTGAGTTGTTTAAAGAGCGCAATACTTCATCCAACTGAGGTATCGAAAAATGAATATGAATGAAACCATATGCCGACCAATACCACCGGCCAAGTACGTTGTATGGTGGCAAATCATTGTATCTTTAATGTTAATGATAGCAAGGCAATAGCATAGTTACGTACGATACGAGGTAATAGACAGTATAATAGCTAAGCAAGGTAATAGCACGTAATGAGGAACGGCATCATAAGGGAATATCATATCAAGGTGATAGCATATAACAAGGATGAGACATACACTGGACTTTTGTCCTCAGTTTCGACTGGTTCTAAAAGCTTGTTCATGAAGAAACGCTAAACAAATATTCGGAAAATTTTGAGTCAAATGTTGAACTGGCTTCGACTTAGTATTGTCGCGCTTCTCTCTAGCTAGTCAGTACGTATCATGAGGTTGAATCGTGCAGTGAAAAGCACGCTCATCGGAGTATTGATCGCATAAATTCCTGTGTGAACAGCCCGTGACGAAACTGGATTATCAGGAGCATGTTTCCCTCAAACGATTTTTTTGTCGCCCGCCTCTGTTCTGAACGCAGCAGTAGTTTAGCCAGAGAATACAGGAGCATGCTAAACATGGTCCAGCAAAAACAGCAACGAATTAGCCAAAAAGGAGATACAAAAATGGGCGCACGATCGATTGTGGTAGGATCAGTATTCTCATTTCAAAGTTCATTATTTAGCAAGTAAACGTTAGAAATATCGCTAGTTGTCCTAGTTTAAAAAGGATGGCAATACTTACGATCTTGAAAAAGGTCAGAAGGTAATATTTTAACAACGTGTATGACAATAGCTCTGCGCGTCCACTTAATTGTACATGTACTGTGGTAATGAGGTCGCAGGTACAATGTTGATTTTGCATAACAACTTTTCCTTTATTGCTTGCTCACTGGCACGGATATCGCCTCTAATTAACAGATGAATGCCTGAAGACCGCTGAAGCCACAACAGGCTATAGGAGCATGCAAAGGTTCAACTGTGAGCTACATCTAACCCGGTACGTCTATCTTGGTCAAGTGTTCACAATTAACCTAAATCAACCAGACTCTAACTCTGTGAAAACACCCCTTTAAGGTCTGCCACTAGCGCCACCGGTTTCGGTCGAAATCTCAACAGGACATTGAACACCTCTTGTTGACGTATTGTACCTTGTAAATAAAGTTATCAAGACTTACTCCATGCTCCTTACAGACGGAATCGTAAACCACCCTGACCTTGGTCGTTTGGCTCTCCTTTCGCAAGACTGGGAAATGTGCCAGATGCCACGCTGGACCATATGTCTTGGTTTTCAACCTTCCGGGCATATCACTTTTGCCACTTAGCCTTCATCATCTCTCGTTGTTTCTCAGCTACTTCAGGATGTCTGGATAGGTGTCTCTCCAACGATACACCTCTCCAATCTCTTCTCTGCTGTGACAGTTTTAGTTTGAAATGAAATAAGGTTGTAATACTACCTCTCGAGTGCAAATAGTTGTCTCTAAACCGAACTTATAAGTACGGAAATCTATTACGCCATAGTTGTTTTGCTGTTTTTTTTTTATTTTAGTCTTTTTAGTGCTTATCGCGACATTTTGACACATGCGGGCTGGGGAAAAATTGTTTCCTTCGACAAAATCCTCTGACTCCCCCAGGCGATAAAAATGACCGGTCCCTAACATTGTAATATACAATAGCTCGTTTTAAATAAAAAATGTTGTCAAGTTATTCAGCGAGGGCCTTCAAATTGTTGCCACCAGACACCCTCCCCAGCGAGGTGAGCCTGGGAGTACGTTCTTGGTACGAAAATGAGACAAGAATGAAAGCTCTGTATCAACCCCCTTCTGGGTTTTTAGAGCGGATTTCACATGACTGTCGTGAAAACAATTGCAATTGAGCGATCACTAGCCAATCAGAATTGAGAGACATCACGATTTGCTCCTAAATGGGTTTTTTCTTAGCCAATTGCAAGCCGAACCAATTACTAAGTAATTACACAATTGTATTTACTACAGATTTGATTGGCTGAGAAAAACGAGAGCCAATGAGAGCGCAAAGCAATCGCAATTACATATAATACCAAGTCTTGACAGTCATGTGAAATCCGCTCTATAAACTCGCACATAGTCGCAACATGAGTCGTTAAGTAATCATCCATGCGAGAAGGAACCGAAACTCCATTGTTCTACGGCATTCATGGTTCCCCACATAAGATGTGTTCCATTCTTTTACCACAGAAAGTTGTCATGACTAGTAACATAATACAAGTGAAACAATTATTGATTTCGACTTGCTTGAGAAAACATGGCGATAATAACTCCCCATTCCAATCAGATTAAAGAAAAACAAAGGAAAGAGAATCACTATTTTACACTAGGTTCCCCATAAACGAAGTCTTTAAAAATCGTATATCCTGTATATGAGTACCACATGTGCTTATATCTTACCATAAATCCTGAGAAAAGTCTTTCTTTCATGGTAATTTGACCAATTTTTGTGTCTAAGCAAATGAAATCTCCGGTATTTTCAATAGAATATAATTGCATTCCAGCATGCTCTGCCGTTGACTTAGGTAGTTCTTATACGGACCATTACTTAATTAAAAGGCGTTTCAAAAACTCATCAATTATTCATTAGTCGACTGACCAGTAGAAGGACGTACAATCTATCACGTGCATAGGCTTTATACATCTTTCTGAGCTGATGGAGTTTTAGGTATATCGGAAAATTTGCCAGCAGTTTAATAGAAAGGGGAGGACCATATGCATTTAAAAAATGCAAAAGGAAAAGAGGTACTTAGAGGCACTTAAACATTTGCTGAGGAAGCGAGGCAAGAACTGATTTCCAACCAAGAAGGCTCTAAGCCCGTCATCTTTTGGCCAACGGCAAGATTCAGGGCTCTGGGGGATTCGAATTCTAGGTTTCGGGTTACAAAATTCGGTTTGTTTTCTCTATGATCGTGATCTACCAGGCACAGTGCTCACAATACCACTTTGTATTCCGCGTCATTGTAATTGATTTTAGAAAATAACACTCGGGGAATGTTGGTCGAACGATAAAACTTGAAAGACACTCGCCTGCGGCTCGTGTCTTCCAAGTTTTGATCAGTTCTCCCAACATCCCCCTCGTGTTTGTAAGAAGCCAGAGAGAGCCACGCCGAAAGTACTTTTATTGCTTAATTAGTAACCGACTTGAAGAAGGACTGAATAAGGGTCCGAAACGTTGGCACTAATAACTCCGTTAGTCTCTCTTTCAGGGAAAATTCTTAAAAGCTTTTACGGAAAAAAGTCTTGTTTGCAAAATTTTGCTTCCAGTTTTGCTGGAGAAATGATGATGAGCATGATGGTATCATATGGTATCATATGGCATCATGATATCATATTTTAGGTTTGGTATTTTTCTGCAGGCTCGTACTAATTATCAACCCCTAGCTGGGACTTTTAAAACCCGTATTAAAAGGAGAAACACCGTCGTAACATAGGTCGTTAAAAGGCATTTTAGAAGTGGTGCTTGTTGTTTGTACCGGCAGCTTTCGTGCAACCGGAGCCGCACCTACTCCACCAAAGGGAAGTTTCTGCAGAAACCCATCCATGGGAAAATAATTTCCCAAGGCACACGCATGGGAAGTGTTTCGACAGCCATTCGAAAGAAGTGTTGGATAGTCATTGAAAATCCCAACACTTCCCTTTCTTCTACCATGGGAAATCCAGCAGTTTCCATGGATGGGTTTCTGTAGAAATTCGGCCCTGTGACAATGCTTACTGCGATTTTCATAATTCTGCGAGCTCCCACTTGACAATTCCGAACGCCAAACTGCATTTTGGTTTCCGTCAATGAAACCTTTTACAGCTGTTTCAGGTAACACGCGACTTCGCCGTTGCCGCCAGAGTTTGACAGTTGGTTTTCTGTGCTGTCCATCAATGCAATCCGTGTCCGTGTGAGCCAATCATATCCTTACTCAGTGCATTCGATTGGCTTCCCTTGCGAGACATGTCGCGACAGAAGCCAATTCACTGCACTAGGCGAAACTAGGCAAGGATCTGATTGGCTCACATGGTTTGATTGACTACACAGGAAAACCCAACTGCCAAAAGCTCTCTCGATGTTTTGAACGCGCTGGGTCGCTTGTTACCTGAAACAGCTGTAAGACAGGCGCATGGACATTTTTTCCCCGGTGGGGACTCCCATATTTTAGGGGCGGGGGTGCTCGTCGGGAACTTTCGATTTTACCTCTAAAAGACATGGCGTCGCTGAGTAGATTTTGACCCCTAAAAGGTATCAACAAGACGTATTTTCCCTCGTAATTTTCTCGCGTATTTTTTACGAGGGAAAATAATACGTCTGACTTCAGGCTACCAACAAGTGTAATTTGTTTGATTTGCTACACCGGACCTCTAACAGGTACCTATCTGGAAAAAATTACACTTTTTCGAATTTTACCCCCTTAAAGGTACCAGAGGCCTGATTTTAAACCCTAAAAGGTACGACGAGCACCCCCGCCCCAAAAATATGGGAGTCCCCTCCCCTACGGGAAGTTTCGTTTGCATTTTGCGGTCGAAAATTTGGTTTAAAGCCTAAGTAGTCCTTATTTCTTCACCTACAGCTGTTCACTCGTTTGATTGTCGGATAGGTATATTTGTGTGTGGAATTGTCGTATGATCTAGTCCAAGACTAGTCCAGAGTGAATGCTTCTAAATATTTAGAAACATACTATATGGTGTAATTTTTCAAAAACACCTCACCAACATGCCAGTGTGGCCTTAAAGGGCAACCAGCTACCTCCAGGCTGCATGGTACTGTAACCTAGGTTTCAGCCATCACAAACTGGTGACTGCCACCACTGCTAAACATCTGCATGGTACCCTGCATCCAGCAATACAGCCATCATAGACTGAAAAGCCTACATGGTACTGCACAACCAGAAAAACACAGCCATCACATAATGAAAACCAGCAGTGTTATGCTGCATGCATGTTACTACGCAGAACATATAGTCCTGGGGATAGTCATCACATGTCAACATAAGGTATGTCCAGGAAGACCAGTCATGTATCGCAGTATTAACCCTACTGGAATCCCAAAACTGTGTGCTTCTATTGTCTAAATGGTTCTAGTAAAAATGCTGTGGACTTCTATTTTCTCCTGTAAGTACACTACATATGCTACTACAATGTAAGTACAGTATGGTACTACAATGTAGTATAATCTGGTAGCTGTTTAATCTGTATTCCAGATAAAGCAGTAACCAGTGCAATACTCATCATGCCATTCTTAATGATATATTCTTCCAGACATCTTTCAGTTATTTTAGGTTATTGATTTAATCATTAATGATTACAGGAATACCACGTCTTAATGTTTGTTCATATTTACATAAAACGAAATTTATGTATTCTTTGCCAAAACGGAAATGATAATAAAATCATAATAAATCAACCACTGGAGACAAATTTTTAACAGATCTATAGTCCAATATAGATCTATTCATAGATCTATTTTCATAAAACCATGCATGGGGTTTCTAAAGAAATGTTTATGCCGACTGTGCATTTCATTCAGCCCTCGTCATCAGGGATTGGGAAGACTGAAGGACCATTAATCCCAGGTTAGATTCCTGAGACGGCCACGCGTTTCTGCTTCGGTACCAAAGCCCAACCCAACGCGTAAATGCAACAAGGCCAGTTCTTTAGAGGATCGTTTAAAGGTCAAGAAACCAAGCCAAAACTCTAGGTCCCAAAATTAAATTGCAATCCTTAGTCATTAAATTCACATGGCAGGGAAATGACACCTCCACAATAACAAAACTATCCGTTAAAATTAGAGTCCCACATAAACTTAATAATTTATACAAAGGTTACCTTGTTTAATGATGAACAGGACCAAAATGATCCGTAATCTCAGCCGAAATCCCTGTGCCCACAGCAGTTACCCATAAGGAAGGTTTGAGATGATAAACAATGCTATGAGGGACGAAGAAAAGCCAAATGTTTTATCTCGCGCTTGTCATTTTGCACTCGCCATCTTGACTTGGTACCAATGCATCATGGGGGGTCTACAGCCACAGGGATCCCAAAGAACCAGGGACTATGAACAAAACTCTTGTCGATTGTCAATGATAATATTTTGCCAAAGGAAGAACAAACCAAAGGTGTATAACATAGTTTGTTTAGTGAGATGCATTTATTCAGATGTAATTATTGGACATAATTGAATGTAGTATAGATGAATAAGGTTTATATGATCTTCAATTTGATATGGTTGGCATAATGTATGTGTTTATTTATAATTACAGGTTAGTAAACACAAAATTAATGAATGTGATAGAGAAAACCATAGCAACAGCAACAAAATAACAAAAAGATAAATGGAATAAGATTGGTGATGTTTAATATTGAGTGACATAACAATATATAGTAGTTTATCTATTTATATATTGCCAGCTACTCATAGATAGGATGCTTGGTGCCTTTTTATCAGGACGGCAGGGGGTAGTGCAATGTCCACCTCTCAAGTGGACTACCGGGTCCAAACCGCCACAACAACTTAGGTGCATACCATAATACATTGATAGGTATATTTGTGTGTGGAATTGTCGTATGATCTAGTCCAAGACTAGTCCAGAGTGAATGCTTCTAAATATTTAGAAACATACTATATGGTGTAATTTTTCAAAAACACCTCACCAACATGCCAGTGTGGCCTTAAAGGGCAACCAGCTACCTCCAGGCTGCATGGTACTGTAACCTAGGTTTCAGCCATCACAAACTGGTGACTGCCACCACTGCTAAACATCTGCATGGTACCCTGCATCCAGCAATACAGCCATCATAGACTGAAAAGCCTACATGGTACTGCACAACCAGAAAAACACAGCCATCACATAATGAAAACCAGCAGTGTTATGCTGCATGCATGTTACTACGCAGAACATATAGTCCTGGGGATAGTCATCACATGTCAACATAAGGTATGTCCAGGAAGACCAGTCATGTATCGCAGTATTAACCCTACTGGAATCCCAAAACTGTGTGCTTCTATTGTCTAAATGGTTCTAGTAAAAATGCTGTGGACTTCTATTTTCTCCTGTAAGTACACTACATATGCTACTACAATGTAAGTACAGTATGGTACTACAATGTAGTATAATCTGGTAGCTGTTTAATCTGTATTCCAGATAAAGCAGTAACCAGTGCAATACTCATCATGCCATTCTTAATGATATATTCTTCCAGACATCTTTCAGTTATTTTAGGTTATTGATTTAATCATTAATGATTACAGGAATACCACGTCTTAATGTTTGTTCATATTTACATAAAACGAAATTTATGTATTCTTTGCCAAAACGGAAATGATAATAAAATCATAATAAATCAACCACTGGAGACAAATTTTTAACAGATCTATAGTCCAATATAGATCTATTCATAGATCTATTTTCATAAAACCATGCATGGGGTTTCTAAAGAAATGTTTATGCCGACTGTGCATTTCATTCAGCCCTCGTCATCAGGGATTGGGAAGACTGAAGGACCATTAATCCCAGGTTAGATTCCTGAGACGGCCACGCGTTTCTGCTTCGGTACCAAAGCCCAACCCAACGCGTAAATGCAACAAGGCCAGTTCTTTAGAGGATCGTTTAAAGGTCAAGAAACCAAGCCAAAACTCTAGGTCCCAAAATTAAATTGCAATCCTTAGTCATTAAATTCACATGGCAGGGAAATGACACCTCCACAATAACAAAACTATCCGTTAAAATTAGAGTCCCACATAAACTTAATAATTTATACAAAGGTTACCTTGTTTAATGATGAACAGGACCAAAATGATCCGTAATCTCAGCCGAAATCCCTGTGCCCACAGCAGTTACCCATAAGGAAGGTTTGAGATGATAAACAATGCTATGAGGGACGAAGAAAAGCCAAATGTTTTATCTCGCGCTTGTCATTTTGCACTCGCCATCTTGACTTGGTACCAATGCATCATGGGGGGTCTACAGCCACAGGGATCCCAAAGAACCAGGGACTATGAACAAAACTCTTGTCGATTGTCAATGATAATATTTTGCCAAAGGAAGAACAAACCAAAGGTGTATAACATAGTTTGTTTAGTGAGATGCATTTATTCAGATGTAATTATTGGACATAATTGAATGTAGTATAGATGAATAAGGTTTATATGATCTTCAATTTGATATGGTTGGCATAATGTATGTGTTTATTTATAATTACAGGTTAGTAAACACAAAATTAATGAATGTGATAGAGAAAACCATAGCAACAGCAACAAAATAACAAAAAGATAAATGGAATAAGATTGGTGATGTTTAATATTGAGTGACATAACAATATATAGTAGTTTATCTATTTATATATTGCCAGCTACTCATAGATAGGATGCTTGGTGCCTTTTTATCAGGACGGCAGGGGGTAGTGCAATGTCCACCTCTCAAGTGGACTACTGGGTCCAAACCGCCACAACAACTTAGGTGCATACCATAATACATTGATAGGTATATTTGTGTGTGGAATTGTCGTATGATCTAGTCCAAGACTAGTCCAGAGTGAATGCTTCTAAATATTTAGAAACATACTATATGGTGTAATTTTTCAAAAACACCTCACCAACATGCCAGTGTGGCCTTAAAGGGCAACCAGCTACCTCCAGGCTGCATGGTACTGTAACCTAGGTTTCAGCCATCACAAACTGGTGACTGCCACCACTGCTAAACATCTGCATGGTACCCTGCATCCAGCAATACAGCCATCATAGACTGAAAAGCCTACATGGTACTGCACAACCAGAAAAACACAGCCATCACATAATGAAAACCAGCAGTGTTATGCTGCATGCATGTTACTACGCAGAACATATAGTCCTGGGGATAGTCATCACATGTCAACATAAGGTATGTCCAGGAAGACCAGTCATGTATCGCAGTATTAACCCTACTGGAATCCCAAAACTGTGTGCTTCTATTGTCTAAATGGTTCTAGTAAAAATGCTGTGGACTTCTATTTTCTCCTGTAAGTACACTACATATGCTACTACAATGTAAGTACAGTATGGTACTACAATGTAGTATAATCTGGTAGCTGTTTAATCTGTATTCCAGATAAAGCAGTAACCAGTGCAATACTCATCATGCCATTCTTAATGATATATTCTTCCAGACATCTTTCAGTTATTTTAGGTTATTGATTTAATCATTAATGATTACAGGAATACCACGTCTTAATGTTTGTTCATATTTACATAAAACGAAATTTATGTATTCTTTGCCAAAACGGAAATGATAATAAAATCATAATAAATCAACCACTGGAGACAAATTTTTAACAGATCTATAGTCCAATATAGATCTATTCATAGATCTATTTTCATAAAACCATGCATGGGGTTTCTAAAGAAATGTTTATGCCGACTGTGCATTTCATTCAGCCCTCGTCATCAGGGATTGGGAAGACTGAAGGACCATTAATCCCAGGTTAGATTCCTGAGACGGCCACGCGTTTCTGCTTCGGTACCAAAGCCCAACCCAACGCGTAAATGCAACAAGGCCAGTTCTTTAGAGGATCGTTTAAAGGTCAAGAAACCAAGCCAAAACTCTAGGTCCCAAAATTAAATTGCAATCCTTAGTCATTAAATTCACATGGCAGGGAAATGACACCTCCACAATAACAAAACTATCCGTTAAAATTAGAGTCCCACATAAACTTAATAATTTATACAAAGGTTACCTTGTTTAATGATGAACAGGACCAAAATGATCCGTAATCTCAGCCGAAATCCCTGTGCCCACAGCAGTTACCCATAAGGAAGGTTTGAGATGATAAACAATGCTATGAGGGACGAAGAAAAGCCAAATGTTTTATCTCGCGCTTGTCATTTTGCACTCGCCATCTTGACTTGGTACCAATGCATCATGGGGGGTCTACAGCCACAGGGATCCCAAAGAACCAGGGACTATGAACAAAACTCTTGTCGATTGTCAATGATAATATTTTGCCAAAGGAAGAACAAACCAAAGGTGTATAACATAGTTTGTTTAGTGAGATGCATTTATTCAGATGTAATTATTGGACATAATTGAATGTAGTATAGATGAATAAGGTTTATATGATCTTCAATTGATATGGTTGGCATAATGTATGTGTTTATTTATAATTACAGGTTAGTAAACACAAAATTAATGAATGTGATAGAGAAAACCATAGCAACAGCAACAAAATAACAAAAAGATAAATGGAATAAGATTGGTGATGTTTAATATTGAGTGACATAACAATATATAGTAGTTTATCTATTTATATATTGCCAGCTACTCATAGATAGGATGCTTGGTGCCTTTTTATCAGGACGGCAGGGGGTAGTGCAATGTCCACCTCTCAAGTGGACTACCGGGTCCAAACCGCCACAACAACTTAGGTGCATACCATAATACATTGATAGGTATATTTGTGTGTGGAATTGTCGTATGATCTAGTCCAAGACTAGTCCAGAGTGAATGCTTCTAAATATTTAGAAACATACTATATGGTGTAATTTTTCAAAAACACCTCACCAACATGCCAGTGTGGCCTTAAAGGGCAACCAGCTACCTCCAGGCTGCATGGTACTGTAACCTAGGTTTCAGCCATCACAAACTGGTGACTGCCACCACTGCTAAACATCTGCATGGTACCCTGCATCCAGCAATACAGCCATCATAGACTGAAAAGCCTACATGGTACTGCACAACCAGAAAAACACAGCCATCACATAATGAAAACCAGCAGTGTTATGCTGCATGCATGTTACTACGCAGAACATATAGTCCTGGGGATAGTCATCACATGTCAACATAAGGTATGTCCAGGAAGACCAGTCATGTATCGCAGTATTAACCCTACTGGAATCCCAAAACTGTGTGCTTCTATTGTCTAAATGGTTCTAGTAAAAATGCTGTGGACTTCTATTTTCTCCTGTAAGTACACTACATATGCTACTACAATGTAAGTACAGTATGGTACTACAATGTAGTATAATCTGGTAGCTGTTTAATCTGTATTCCAGATAAAGCAGTAACCAGTGCAATACTCATCATGCCATTCTTAATGATATATTCTTCCAGACATCTTTCAGTTATTTTAGGTTATTGATTTAATCATTAATGATTACAGGAATACCACGTCTTAATGTTTGTTCATATTTACATAAAACGAAATTTATGTATTCTTTGCCAAAACGGAAATGATAATAAAATCATAATAAATCAACCACTGGAGACAAATTTTTAACAGATCTATAGTCCAATATAGATCTATTCATAGATCTATTTTCATAAAACCATGCATGGGGTTTCTAAAGAAATGTTTATGCCGACTGTGCATTTCATTCAGCCCTCGTCATCAGGGATTGGGAAGACTGAAGGACCATTAATCCCAGGTTAGATTCCTGAGACGGCCACGCGTTTCTGCTTCGGTACCAAAGCCCAACCCAACGCGTAAATGCAACAAGGCCAGTTCTTTAGAGGATCGTTTAAAGGTCAAGAAACCAAGCCAAAACTCTAGGTCCCAAAATTAAATTGCAATCCTTAGTCATTAAATTCACATGGCAGGGAAATGACACCTCCACAATAACAAAACTATCCGTTAAAATTAGAGTCCCACATAAACTTAATAATTTATACAAAGGTTACCTTGTTTAATGATGAACAGGACCAAAATGATCCGTAATCTCAGCCGAAATCCCTGTGCCCACAGCAGTTACCCATAAGGAAGGTTTGAGATGATAAACAATGCTATGAGGGACGAAGAAAAGCCAAATGTTTTATCTCGCGCTTGTCATTTTGCACTCGCCATCTTGACTTGGTACCAATGCATCATGGGGGGTCTACAGCCACAGGGATCCCAAAGAACCAGGGACTATGAACAAAACTCTTGTCGATTGTCAATGATAATATTTTGCCAAAGGAAGAACAAACCAAAGGTGTATAACATAGTTTGTTTAGTGAGATGCATTTATTCAGATGTAATTATTGGACATAATTGAATGTAGTATAGATGAATAAGGTTTATATGATCTTCAATTTGATATGGTTGGCATAATGTATGTGTTTATTTATAATTACAGGTTAGTAAACACAAAATTAATGAATGTGATAGAGAAAACCATAGCAACAGCAACAAAATAACAAAAAGATAAATGGAATAAGATTGGTGATGTTTAATATTGAGTGACATAACAATATATAGTAGTTTATCTATTTATATATTGCCAGCTACTCATAGATAGGATGCTTGGTGCCTTTTTATCAGGACGGCAGGGGGTAGTGCAATGTCCACCTCTCAAGTGGACTACCGGGTCCAAACCGCCACAACAACTTAGGTGCATACCATAATACATTGATAGGTATATTTGTGTGTGGAATTGTCGTATGATCTAGTCCAAGACTAGTCCAGAGTGAATGCTTCTAAATATTTAGAAACATACTATATGGTGTAATTTTTCAAAAACACCTCACCAACATGCCAGTGTGGCCTTAAAGGGCAACCAGCTACCTCCAGGCTGCATGGTACTGTAACCTAGGTTTCAGCCATCACAAACTGGTGACTGCCACCACTGCTAAACATCTGCATGGTACCCTGCATCCAGCAATACAGCCATCATAGACTGAAAAGCCTACATGGTACTGCACAACCAGAAAAACACAGCCATCACATAATGAAAACCAGCAGTGTTATGCTGCATGCATGTTACTACGCAGAACATATAGTCCTGGGGATAGTCATCACATGTCAACATAAGGTATGTCCAGGAAGACCAGTCATGTATCGCAGTATTAACCCTACTGGAATCCCAAAACTGTGTGCTTCTATTGTCTAAATGGTTCTAGTAAAAATGCTGTGGACTTCTATTTTCTCCTGTAAGTACACTACATATGCTACTACAATGTAAGTACAGTATGGTACTACAATGTAGTATAATCTGGTAGCTGTTTAATCTGTATTCCAGATAAAGCAGTAACCAGTGCAATACTCATCATGCCATTCTTAATGATATATTCTTCCAGACATCTTTCAGTTATTTTAGGTTATTGATTTAATCATTAATGATTACAGGAATACCACGTCTTAATGTTTGTTCATATTTACATAAAACGAAATTTATGTATTCTTTGCCAAAACGGAAATGATAATAAAATCATAATAAATCAACCACTGGAGACAAATTTTTAACAGATCTATAGTCCAATATAGATCTATTCATAGATCTATTTTCATAAAACCATGCATGGGGTTTCTAAAGAAATGTTTATGCCGACTGTGCATTTCATTCAGCCCTCGTCATCAGGGATTGGGAAGACTGAAGGACCATTAATCCCAGGTTAGATTCCTGAGACGGCCACGCGTTTCTGCTTCGGTACCAAAGCCCAACCCAACGCGTAAATGCAACAAGGCCAGTTCTTTAGAGGATCGTTTAAAGGTCAAGAAACCAAGCCAAAACTCTAGGTCCCAAAATTAAATTGCAATCCTTAGTCATTAAATTCACATGGCAGGGAAATGACACCTCCACAATAACAAAACTATCCGTTAAAATTAGAGTCCCACATAAACTTAATAATTTATACAAAGGTTACCTTGTTTAATGATGAACAGGACCAAAATGATCCGTAATCTCAGCCGAAATCCCTGTGCCCACAGCAGTTACCCATAAGGAAGGTTTGAGATGATAAACAATGCTATGAGGGACGAAGAAAAGCCAAATGTTTTATCTCGCGCTTGTCATTTTGCACTCGCCATCTTGACTTGGTACCAATGCATCATGGGGGGTCTACAGCCACAGGGATCCCAAAGAACCAGGGACTATGAACAAAACTCTTGTCGATTGTCAATGATAATATTTTGCCAAAGGAAGAACAAACCAAAGGTGTATAACATAGTTTGTTTAGTGAGATGCATTTATTCAGATGTAATTATTGGACATAATTGAATGTAGTATAGATGAATAAGGTTTATATGATCTTCAATTTGATATGGTTGGCATAATGTATGTGTTTATTTATAATTACAGGTTAGTAAACACAAAATTAATGAATGTGATAGAGAAAACCATAGCAACAGCAACAAAATAACAAAAAGATAAATGGAATAAGATTGGTGATGTTTAATATTGAGTGACATAACAATATATAGTAGTTTATCTATTTATATATTGCCAGCTACTCATAGATAGGATGCTTGGTGCCTTTTTATCAGGACGGCAGGGGGTAGTGCAATGTCCACCTCTCAAGTGGACTACCGGGTCCAAACCGCCACAACAACTTAGGTGCATACCATAATACATTGATAGGTATATTTGTGTGTGGAATTGTCGTATGATCTAGTCCAAGACTAGTCCAGAGTGAATGCTTCTAAATATTTAGAAACATACTATATGGTGTAATTTTTCAAAAACACCTCACCAACATGCCAGTGTGGCCTTAAAGGGCAACCAGCTACCTCCAGGCTGCATGGTACTGTAACCTAGGTTTCAGCCATCACAAACTGGTGACTGCCACCACTGCTAAACATCTGCATGGTACCCTGCATCCAGCAATACAGCCATCATAGACTGAAAAGCCTACATGGTACTGCACAACCAGAAAAACACAGCCATCACATAATGAAAACCAGCAGTGTTATGCTGCATGCATGTTACTACGCAGAACATATAGTCCTGGGGATAGTCATCACATGTCAACATAAGGTATGTCCAGGAAGACCAGTCATGTATCGCAGTATTAACCCTACTGGAATCCCAAAACTGTGTGCTTCTATTGTCTAAATGGTTCTAGTAAAAATGCTGTGGACTTCTATTTTCTCCTGTAAGTACACTACATATGCTACTACAATGTAAGTACAGTATGGTACTACAATGTAGTATAATCTGGTAGCTGTTTAATCTGTATTCCAGATAAAGCAGTAACCAGTGCAATACTCATCATGCCATTCTTAATGATATATTCTTCCAGACATCTTTCAGTTATTTTAGGTTATTGATTTAATCATTAATGATTACAGGAATACCACGTCTTAATGTTTGTTCATA
This sequence comes from Scolanthus callimorphus, assembly GCA_033964015.1. Taxonomy (NCBI): domain Eukaryota; kingdom Metazoa; phylum Cnidaria; class Anthozoa; order Actiniaria; family Edwardsiidae; genus Scolanthus; species Scolanthus callimorphus. The sequence continues at coordinate 15,788,018 of CM066924.1, forward strand.
TTTACATAAAACGAAATTTATGTATTCTTTGCCAAAACGGAAATGATAATAAAATCATAATAAATCAACCACTGGAGACAAATTTTTAACAGATCTATAGTCCAATATAGATCTATTCATAGATCTATTTTCATAAAACCATGCATGGGGTTTCTAAAGAAATGTTTATGCCGACTGTGCATTTCATTCAGCCCTCGTCATCAGGGATTGGGAAGACTGAAGGACCATTAATCCCAGGTTAGATTCCTGAGACGGCCACGCGTTTCTGCTTCGGTACCAAAGCCCAACCCAACGCGTAAATGCAACAAGGCCAGTTCTTTAGAGGATCGTTTAAAGGTCAAGAAACCAAGCCAAAACTCTAGGTCCCAAAATTAAATTGCAATCCTTAGTCATTAAATTCACATGGCAGGGAAATGACACCTCCACAATAACAAAACTATCCGTTAAAATTAGAGTCCCACATAAACTTAATAATTTATACAAAGGTTACCTTGTTTAATGATGAACAGGACCAAAATGATCCGTAATCTCAGCCGAAATCCCTGTGCCCACAGCAGTTACCCATAAGGAAGGTTTGAGATGATAAACAATGCTATGAGGGACGAAGAAAAGCCAAATGTTTTATCTCGCGCTTGTCATTTTGCACTCGCCATCTTGACTTGGTACCAATGCATCATGGGGGGTCTACAGCCACAGGGATCCCAAAGAACCAGGGACTATGAACAAAACTCTTGTCGATTGTCAATGATAATATTTTGCCAAAGGAAGAACAAACCAAAGGTGTATAACATAGTTTGTTTAGTGAGATGCATTTATTCAGATGTAATTATTGGACATAATTGAATGTAGTATAGATGAATAAGGTTTATATGATCTTCAATTTGATATGGTTGGCATAATGTATGTGTTTATTTATAATTACAGGTTAGTAAACACAAAATTAATGAATGTGATAGAGAAAACCATAGCAACAGCAACAAAATAACAAAAAGATAAATGGAATAAGATTGGTGATGTTTAATATTGAGTGACATAACAATATATAGTAGTTTATCTATTTATATATTGCCAGCTACTCATAGATAGGATGCTTGGTGCCTTTTTATCAGGACGGCAGGGGGTAGTGCAATGTCCACCTCTCAAGTGGACTACCGGGTCCAAACCGCCACAACAACTTAGGTGCATACCATAATACATTGATAGGTATATTTGTGTGTGGAATTGTCGTATGATCTAGTCCAAGACTAGTCCAGAGTGAATGCTTCTAAATATTTAGAAACATACTATATGGTGTAATTTTTCAAAAACACCTCACCAACATGCCAGTGTGGCCTTAAAGGGCAACCAGCTACCTCCAGGCTGCATGGTACTGTAACCTAGGTTTCAGCCATCACAAACTGGTGACTGCCACCACTGCTAAACATCTGCATGGTACCCTGCATCCAGCAATACAGCCATCATAGACTGAAAAGCCTACATGGTACTGCACAACCAGAAAAACACAGCCATCACATAATGAAAACCAGCAGTGTTATGCTGCATGCATGTTACTACGCAGAACATATAGTCCTGGGGATAGTCATCACATGTCAACATAAGGTATGTCCAGGAAGACCAGTCATGTATCGCAGTATTAACCCTACTGGAATCCCAAAACTGTGTGCTTCTATTGTCTAAATGGTTCTAGTAAAAATGCTGTGGACTTCTATTTTCTCCTGTAAGTACACTACATATGCTACTACAATGTAAGTACAGTATGGTACTACAATGTAGTATAATCTGGTAGCTGTTTAATCTGTATTCCAGATAAAGCAGTAACCAGTGCAATACTCATCATGCCATTCTTAATGATATATTCTTCCAGACATCTTTCAGTTATTTTAGGTTATTGATTTAATCATTAATGATTACAGGAATACCACGTCTTAATGTTTGTTCATATTTACATAAAACGAAATTTATGTATTCTTTGCCAAAACGGAAATGATAATAAAATCATAATAAATCAACCACTGGAGACAAATTTTTAACAGATCTATAGTCCAATATAGATCTATTCATAGATCTATTTTCATAAAACCATGCATGGGGTTTCTAAAGAAATGTTTATGCCGACTGTGCATTTCATTCAGCCCTCGTCATCAGGGATTGGGAAGACTGAAGGACCATTAATCCCAGGTTAGATTCCTGAGACGGCCACGCGTTTCTGCTTCGGTACCAAAGCCCAACCAACGCGTAAATGCAACAAGGCCAGTTCTTTAGAGGATCGTTTAAAGGTCAAGAAACCAAGCCAAAACTCTAGGTCCCAAATTAAATTGCAATCCTTAGTCATTAAATTCACATGGCAGGGAAATGACACCTCCACAACAAACAAAACTATCCGTTAAAATTAGAGTCCCACATAAACTTAATAATTTATACAAAGGTTACCTTGTTTAATGATGAACAGGACCAAAATGATCCGTAATCTCAGCCGAAATCCCTGTGCCCACAGCAGTTACCCATAAGGAAAGTTTGAGATGATAAACAATGCTATGAGGGACGAAGAAAAGCCAAATGTTTTATCTCGCGCTTGTCATTTTGCACTCGCCATCTTGACTTGGTACCAATGCATCATGGGGGGTCTACAGCCACAGGGATCCCAAAGAACCAGGGACTATGAACAAAACTCTTGTCGATTGTCAATGATAATATTTTGCCAAAGGAAGAACAAACCAAAGGTGTATAACATAGTTTGTTTAGTGAGATGCATTTATTCAGATGTAATTATTGGACATAATTGAATGTAGTATAGATGAATAAGGTTTATATGATCTTCAATTTGATATGGTTGGCATAATGTATGTGTTTATTTATAATTACAGGTTAGTAAACACAAAATTAATGAATGTGATAGAGAAAACCATAGCAACAGCAACAAAATAACAAAAGATAAATGGAATAAGATTGGTGATGTTTAATATTGAGTGACATAACAATATATAGTAGTTTATCTATTTATATATTGCCAGCTACTCATAGATAGGATGCTTGGTGCCTTTTTATCAGGACGGCAGGGGGTAGTGCAATGTCCACCTCTCAAGTGGACTACCGGGTCCAAACCGCCACAACAACTTAGGTGCATACCATAATACATTGATAGGTATATTTGTGTGTGGAATTGTCGTATGATCTAGTCCAAGACTAGTCCAGAGTGAATGCTTCTAAATATTTAGAAACATACTATATGGTGTAATTTTTCAAAAACACCTCACCAACATGCCAGTGTGGCCTTAAAGGGCAACCAGCTACCTCCAGGCTGCATGGTACTGTAACCTAGGTTTCAGCCATCACAAACTGGTGACTGCCACCACTGCTAAACATCTGCATGGTACCCTGCATCCAGCAATACAGCCATCATAGACTGAAAAGCCTACATGGTACTGCACAACCAGAAAAACACAGCCATCACATAATGAAAACCAGCAGTGTTATGCTGCATGCATGTTACTACGCAGAACATATAGTCCTGGGGATAGTCATCACATGTCAACATAAGGTATGTCCAGGAAGACCAGTCATGTATCGCAGTATTAACCCTACTGGAATCCCAAAACTGTGTGCTTCTATTGTCTAAATGGTTCTAGTAAAAATGCTGTGGACTTCTATTTTCTCCTGTAAGTACACTACATATGCTACTACAATGTAAGTACAGTATGGTACTACAATGTAGTATAATCTGGTAGCTGTTTAATCTGTATTCCAGATAAAGCAGTAACCAGTGCAATACTCATCATGCCATTCTTAATGATATATTCTTCCAGACATCTTTCAGTTATTTTAGGTTATTGATTTAATCATTAATGATTACAGGAATACCACGTCTTAATGTTTGTTCATATTTACATAAAACGAAATTTATGTATTCTTTGCCAAAACGGAAATGATAATAAAATCATAATAAATCACCACTGGAGACAAATTTTTAACAGATCTATAGTCCAATATAGATCTATTCATAGATCTATTTTCATAAAACCATGCATGGGGTTTCTAAAGAAATGTTTATGCCGACTGTGCATTTCATTCAGCCCTCGTCATCAGGGATTGGGAAGACTGAAGGACCATTAATCCCAGGTTAGATTCCTGAGACGGCCACGCGTTTCTGCTTCGGTACCAAAGCCCAACCCAACGCGTAAATGCAACAAGGCCAGTTCTTTAGAGGATCGTTTAAAGGTCAAGAAACCAAGCCAAAACTCTAGGTCCCAAAATTAAATTGCAATCCTTAGTCATTAAATTCACATGGCAGGGAAATGACACCTCCACAATAACAAAACTATCCGTTAAAATTAGAGTCCCACATAAACTTAATAATTTATACAAAGGTTACCTTGTTTAATGATGAACAGGACCAAAATGATCCGTAATCTCAGCCGAAATCCCTGTGCCCACAGCAGTTACCCATAAGGAAGGTTTGAGATGATAAACAATGCTATGAGGGACGAAGAAAAGCCAAATGTTTTATCTCGCGCTTGTCATTTTGCACTCGCCATCTTGACTTGGTACCAATGCATCATGGGGGGTCTACAGCCACAGGGATCCCAAAGAACCAGGGACTATGAACAAAACTCTTGTCGATTGTCAATGATAATATTTTGCCAAAGGAAGAACAAACCAAAGGTGTATAACATAGTTTGTTTAGTGAGATGCATTTATTCAGATGTAATTATTGGACATAATTGAATGTAGTATAGATGAATAAGGTTTATATGATCTTCAATTTGATATGGTTGGCATAATGTATGTGTTTATTTATAATTACAGGTTAGTAAACACAAAATTAATGAATGTGATAGAGAAAACCATAGCAACAGCAACAAAATAACAAAAAGATAAATGGAATAAGATTGGTGATGTTTAATATTGAGTGACATAACAATATATAGTAGTTTATCTATTTATATATTGCCAGCTACTCATAGATAGGATGCTTGGTGCCTTTTTATCAGGACGGCAGGGGGTAGTGCAATGTCCACCTCTCAAGTGGACTACCGGGTCCAAACCGCCACAACAACTTAGGTGCATACCATAATACATTGATAGGTATATTTGTGTGTGGAATTGTCGTATGATCTAGTCCAAGACTAGTCCAGAGTGAATGCTTCTAAATATTTAGAAACATACTATATGGTGTATTTTTCAAAAACACCTCACCAACATGCCAGTGTGGCCTTAAAGGGCAACCAGCTACCTCCAGGCTGCATGGTACTGTAACCTAGGTTTCAGCCATCACAAACTGGTGACTGCCACCACTGCTAAACATCTGCATGGTACCCTGCATCCAGCAATACAGCCATCATAGACTGAAAAGCCTACATGGTACTGCACAACCAGAAAAACACAGCCATCACATAATGAAAAGGTATATTTGTGTGTGGAATTGTCGTATGATCTAGTCCAAGACTAGTCCAGAGTGAATGCTTCTAATATTTAGAAACATACTATATGGTGTAATTTTTCAAAACACCTCACCAACATGCCAGTGTGGCCTTAAAGGGCAACCAGCTACCTCCAGGCTGCATGGTACTGTAACCTAGGTTTCAGCCATCACAAACTGGTGACTGCCACCACTGCTAAACATCTGCATGGTACCCTGCATCCAGCAATACAGCCATCATAGACTGAAAAGCCTACATGGTACTGCACAACCAGAAAAACACAGCCATCACATAATGAAAACCAGCAGTGTTATGCTGCATGCATGTTACTACGCAGAACATATAGTCCTGGGGATAGTCATCACATGTCAACATAAGGTATGTCCAGGAAGACCAGTCATGTATCGCAGTATTAACCCTACTGGAATCCCAAAACTGTGTGCTTCTATTGTCTAAATGGTTCTAGTAAAAATGCTGTGGACTTCTATTTTCTCCTGTAAGTACACTACATATGCTACTACAATGTAAGTACAGTATGGTACTACAATGTAGTATAATCTGGTAGCTGTTTAATCTGTATTCCAGATAAAGCAGTAACCAGTGCAATACTCATCATGCCATTCTTAATGATATATTCTTCCAGACATCTTTCAGTTATTTTAGGTTATTGATTTAATCATTAATGATTACAGGAATACCACGTCTTAATGTTTGTTCATATTTACATAAAACGAAATTTATGTATTCTTTGCCAAAACGGAAATGATAATAAAATCATAATAAATCAACCACTGGAGACAATTTTTAACAGATCTATAGTCCAATATAGATCTATTCATAGATCTATTTTCATAAAACCATGCATGGGGTTTCTAAAGAAATGTTTATGCCGACTGTGCATTTCATTCAGCCCTCGTCATCAGGGATTGGGAAGACTGAAGGACCATTAATCCCAGGTTAGATTCCTGAGACGGCCACGCGTTTCTGCTTTTCTGCTTCGGTACCAAAGCCCACCCAACGCGTAAATGCAACAAGGCCAGTTCTTAGGTATATTTGTTAGTTGGCGTAGAGTTCGCAGAATTATGAAAATCGCACACTGGATTTGGATAATAGAAGAGGCGCAATACAAAATACGAAACTCAAAGCAAAAGCACAAAATTACATAATTACTCTTTTATCATGATCCGCTTCATTTTCATTCCTCTACATCATTCCTTTTTGGTCATGTCATCTATTACATGAAGTACTGTATATTTTCATGACAAAGATCATTAGTTACTGAAATTAAAACCGTTTAACCCATGCGTTAGGAAAACTACACTCTAATTGCATAATTGCGTTTTAAGCTATCGTTAAGGCCCTCAATGCCCCTGATTCACTCACTCATCAACCTCTGAACTTTCTGCAAACCTCATTTCTTGCGCTGCAAAACAAAATGAATAGTCTGTTGAAAAGTTGAAAGGAAATGCTGAATGAAAGAATGTTTAAGGATTTTCACGCAGATTTTCGACGATGGAACATAGAGGATATTGTTAGGACCGCCTCCCGCTAAGCTAAGTTGTTAGAGAGAGCACCGCTGCGTTGAGAGCGCGGGAGGTCATGGATTCTCAACCGGGTCAGCATTTAGCATATCAAGAACATTTGGAATATTTTGGGAAAGGGTGAGAGTCCTTTCTAAAGACAGGGGCCAGATGGCGAAGTAGTGCTGAGGCCTTATGCGCAACAGAGCGCGACGAGGTGGAGGCAAGGCAAGGGACATTTTGCCACAAACTATGGACTTGCTTTCGTTACAAATTGCCTTTTTTAGGAAGTCCTCCTTATCTTATTTGGACAACCTGTAAGTATTTATCCCCATATGTCCCAGATCTTACCCAAAATCAGGGGCAGATACAGGAATTTCAGAAAGGGGGGCCCGATACGGTGAAAATATGGGACGCCATCGTTTTCAGATAGCACCGTTCACACTAGAAAACAGCGTTTTCAAACAGCTCCGTTTAGTGTGGACGGGGTACTGTCGCACTTTGTAATAAAGTTGACGCACTTTGTAATACCTGACGCAATTTGTAATAACGTTGACGCACTTTGTTATACCTGACGCAATTTGTAATAAAGTTGACGCACTTTGTAATAAAAAGCTGACGCAATTTGTAATAACCTCTGTCGCAGTTTTAATAAAAAAAAGCTAACGCAATTTGTAATAATCCCCTGACGCAATATGTAATAAAGCTAATTCTATAGAAAATCATCTTGATGGCTCTTGATTCTTTTGGATTGTGCTGGCCTAATCACACGAACAACATTAAAAACGTAAACAGGCGATTCCGTGATAATCTCTTAGCTATTATACTTTCGCGATGGTGGCGATACTGGTCTCGTAAGTTTAAGGCTTATGAGTCGCCACGGTCCGGCCTTCTAGTGAAGTTTGTTTTCGCGAGGTCAAGCGAAGTCAATCCCAATGGGCCAATGCCTCTGGCTCATGTACATGAAACATAGTTGGTTTATATTTGCTGCCATTTATGAGAAAATAACAAGGAAACAAACTCTGGGAGAGGGGCACTATTTTCCTGCGCAACCCTATATTAAAACATCTCCCCCTGAATGGCCACTCCATAATATAAATTTATGTTCTTACGTTTGGGTTTTGGGGGACACACAATGTTGACTTGCCGATCATTGTTTACGTTGCCCTCTAACAACTCTGACATTGTATACTTTTATACTACTAATAATTTTACTAATACTAATCTTTTTTTAACTTGAGAAGCCAACCATATTTGTAATACGCTTTATTACAAAGTTCAACGGAGCTATTACAAATTGCGTCAGCTTTTTTATTGCAAACTGCGACAGTGGCTTATTACAAATTGCGTCAGCTTTTTTATTACAAAGTGCGTCAACTTTATTACAAATTGCGTCAGGTATTACAAAGTGCGTCAACTTTATACAAATTGCGTCAGGTATTACAAAGTGCGTCAATTATTACAAAGTGCGACAGTACACGGAGTCTAACATAAAAGTATGTACAAATCCCCCCCCCCTCCCCCGTAGATACGGCCATGATAATATTGTGTTCGAGAAACACTGTTCTCTTGGTCGCGATGTTTGTTTTTCTCGGCAAAAGTGCTTAGCCACCGCATATCAGAAGTGCTGTCGTTTTTATGGCAATTCCGCGTGGGTTGCCTGTGGTGTTCAAAACGTGACTCAGGTCCCTCGGCGGGGGGTAAAAACAATGGCGACCAAGAGAAGGATGTTTCTCGAGTATCTGTAGGTTTCGGTCAATTTTTCCCTGCTTTTTTCGCTAAGATATGAGGAAAAGTACTTACAGACCTTCCAAATAAGGTAAGGGGAATTTCCTAATAAGGAAGTTTTGAACGTCGGGAAAACGACAGCTGTTGGCGAAATTTTCTTGATATGCGAATTCGTAAAAACACTTTCTTCATTTGAAAGTTGTTCTTCCCGGGTCATTTTCTAAATAATTGAGAAAAGGTACTGCATTTACTCTAACATCCCAAAATGGTATAGACCTTCGCATCTTCTCGGATAAGGACAATACACAAAAATACATATTTGGTACCTGCTGCTCTTTCGTCGAGTCGTCCTTGCTCGTATTTCTTGTCTGCATTACGGGGTTTCCGTAGTTTGTTCGGACCATTCCCCTCTTGTCGCCTCCGAGAAAAAAAGCGCGATTCTACATTTTCTAACAAGCACAGGGTGACCAATGAGAGAATCAGGATCAGCTTGGTATTCATTATGGAGGCACGTAGGTCGCTGTCGGTAGACCAAACAAACCGATTAGCTCGTGTAACATTTTCTTCTTTAGGGACGTGTCATTATTTACCGGGGGGAAGGGCTCCCACTTTTTTCAAGCAAGGCTCAAAAAATTATGACCCTCCCCTTGAAAACAAAAAAAATGTGGACCTCCCCCAGTCGTAGGAAAAAAATTGGGACCCTCCCCCATGTAATTTATTTCTGAAAACCTGTCAGATAGGCTATTGTCCGAGTGATGCAATATCTCTTTCATTCTTCTTCTTCTTTTTCTTACTTCTGCCAAGCTAAGGAACCGCGATTATTATTTATCGCCTAGAGTATTTACGTGAGGATTTTGGGTAATACACGGGAAAATGCAGTGATCCTCCCTCTGTGAGTTCTCTCCCGTCCCCTATTTGACATATCAAGAAAACATTGTCGTCTTTCTAGAGATAGAGCGGGCTTCCTGTGGTGTCTTGTCTACCTTGTTTCCAGGTTCTTGACCGTGAAAAACACAGCGGAAAATGCACATAACATATTTTCTCGAGTGTATTTGAGTTCTGGTTGAGTTTGAAGTATTCTACGTCATACAATAGTGAAAAACTTACTGGGATTCCAAATATGGTATGCAGATACTTCCTTATAAGGAAGTTGAAGAAAGTCGACAATTTTCATATGAAACAATCTCCAACCAAAAACTGTCGTTTTTCAACACCTCACGGCCAAAACCATATTTGGAATCATTTACCTTATAAGGAAGTGATAGGAGATCCTCTTTTGATAAGAATTTCGGCAAATGTTGCAAGAAAACTGTGAAATTTGAATGAAAACTTGTAGGAATCATAGAGACTCGAGTTCTCGATCTGTCCACCATTGATTTTGGCTTGGTAACCACGCTAAAATACCCACACTAGCCCGCGCACGACTCGACCCAGTCCTCTCAATTGCATTCAGCCAAAACGCACAATGACTCATTGATATGTTAAGGGAATTTTCTTGACATGCCTATAGTCACTGAAGACATTTTGCTTTTCCTCGTCAAGATACACTTGTTCTTGTAAACGGCGTCAGGGTAGTGTCTTCATTGCTCAAAGAGTATATTAGATGTCGTTCTTTCTGCGCGCGAAGCGCGCCGAAATGTTTATAGAGAAGTTGCTGAAACAACCACTATCGGCATCTGTTTTACCCTCTTCATCGTCCAAATGTTTGATGAAAAAATTATGACCCTCCCGGCCCCCAAACAGGAGTGAAAAAAATTTGAACACCCTCCCTTTAGACACGCGAAAAAAATTAGGACCTTGCCCTCAAAAATAGGAGCCCTCCCCCCTTGTTTCGCACATGATGAAAAATCAAGGCAATTAGTGAACTCAGATGATATCAATTATACACCTACCCTTATACCGAAATGACTGTCTGGCCCTTGATGTCTCGTACTCATGAAATTATTCTTTTCTTTTTTTTCACTCAAGCTCAAAGACAAAAGATAATTTCATGAGAGTGAGGCAACAAGGGCCAATGAAGCAAAAAGTCGCCCATTTTGTAATAAGGTGTTTATTGCACAAATGCTCCCAGGCTAACTAAACTAGAAATAATCACAGATTAGTGAGTGCGTTTCGTTTAAATAAAACCAGGAGGATGAGAATGTAACTTTAAGTGCTACTAATGCTTGTTGAGAGACTTTTTGAGCAAAATCCTCAATAATGTAGTAGTTTCTGTGAAAAAAATTTCGATTCGTTAAATCCTGATTTTTTACGGAACATTTCATATGGAAATTTCCCGCCATCTTTTTTTGAAACACTTACCAGTCTCCCGAACGGACCATCTTCGCGTGGCCAAGATCCAAGTCATGCCCAAATAAGGACGTTCAAGGTTCAAGTCGTCTTCTCAGTTTACAGCATATTCTTCGCAATAATTCCCTAGTTTTATCGTTCTTTTGCGATGTTGGTATTAGTGGAAGGTAGGCCATTTATTGGTATGTATTTCTTTGTTGCTTATATTATTGATCTTTAAAGTTTATAACGTCAGAAAATTGAATGCGAGTGGAGATTTCAGATTTTAGTGACATACGGTTGCCGCCATTACCGTTTGTCACGCATTATTTCCGTCGAATAAAATAGCCTCTATCTGTCTTCTATGAGGGTCCTTTATGGTGTGGAATAGCTAATATTAAATTTCAATGTCATACCACACTATTTATAATAGTCGGATGATAAAGGACCCACGTTTAGAATAGCAAAGCCATTTTGAAAATAGTCTTCTTGAACGGCGCTACCGGAAAGAAACACAGAAAATGTCGGGTATTGTAGCGACTAAACTGCGAATAACTTGTGTGCAAATCCGAGTACTCTGTTGCACTCATAACAAGCTTTTCTCCCTTTAAAAACATTAAAAAGAATGAAACATTCCCAGTGCGCTTGTTGTGACAGGTAGCACGCGCACTGGCTATCTTTGTAATGAGCCTGCGATCTCAAACAAACAAATGCAGTCAGCAGAGTTAAGTGTTTCAAAGATGGCGGGAAATTTCCAATATGAAATGATTCGTAAAAAGTCAGGATTTAACCGAATTGAAATGTTTTTCACAGAAGCTCACTACTTGATTAGAGGATTTTGCTCAAAAAGTCTCTCAAAAAGCATTAGTAGCACTTTAATTTGGAAACAAAATAGAGCAGTGACACGACAGTAGAAGGCTAACGAAACAGTTAAAGAATATCAACATTAATTTATACAGCAGCAACTGTTATGCTGTACTCACTGCAAATGAAAAATTCCTTTCACTTTATTCTGGTGCTTAGCCCGCCGGCTACTTGAAACAGTACACATTGATCGCACAAGCCTTCAGTCCTCGAAGAGAGTATATTGGAAGCTTATCCCGGCCCCGGGGGGGGGGGGGGGGGGGGGACTCCCATATTTTTGGGGCGGGGGTGCTCGTCGGGAACTTTCGTTTTCACCCCTAAAAGGTACCAAACATGGCGTCGCTTAGTTGATTTTGATCCCTAAAAGGTACCAAACATGGCGTCGCTTAGTTGATTTTCACTCCTAAAAGGTACCAAACATGGCGTCGCTTAGTTGATTTTCCCTCGTAATTTTCTCGCGTATTTTTTGCGAGGGAAAATACGTCTGAAATTCAGGCTACCAACAAGTGCGATTTGCTTGATTTGCTAGAACAGACCTCTAACAGGTACCTATCTGGAAAAAATACACGTTTTCGAATTTTACCACCTAAAAGGTACCAGAGGCCTGATTTTAAACCCTAAAGGTACGACGAGCACCCCCGCCGAAAAATATGGGAGTCCCTGTACAGTCGCAATTTGTAATAACTGTCGCAATTTGTAATACCTGTCGCAATTTGTAATAAAGTTGTCGCGATTTGTAATACCTGTCGCAATTTGTAATAAAGTCGTCGCAATTTGTAATAAAAAAGCTGTCGCAATTTGTAATACACCTCCGTCGCAATTTGTAATAAACAAAGCTGTCGCAATTTGTAATACCCCTCCGTCGCAATTTGTAATAAAAAGCTATCAAGAATTATAATTGCTGCCACAGCCCTCGTTTAAAAGAAAGGATGACAGGTATAACAGTTTCATAATATTCGGCAAACATTCTGGCCAGATATGCTTCGCATTTAGATACGCAAGTTGCTCTACAGCCAAAGTTGTAGGTCAACAAGGTGCAACGGAGCTATGAATTACTTTCGATGGCACAAGTCTCGGTATCTCCACAAACAGGCCAGTGCTAATATTGCCCAAACTATCCATTCAATTCCTTTTAACTGGGCAAATGTATTGGAAAATGCGGATTTTCCAAAACGGTGAGATATCAGGGAAGCGGTGATACATTGTATAGAATTTTACTCTGAGTCACGTTGGAAAAATACGCTGCTGGGCTCCGAAACCCAGTGGTTCTCGTGCAAATCTCTCGCAGATGTGCAGGTAAAAGCTCCGAGGAAAGAGTAACGGAGAATCGAAATGGAGAACTTGAGAAGTTACCATTCCAGCATTACGCGACATTTCTTTTACATTTTCCACGAATGAAACCTTGCAGAAATACCAAAATCAATTTAGTTCAATGGCAGTGGCCATATTCAGTTGAATTGCTTTGCAATTTCATTTGTAGCTCAAAAATAATTGCTTATTACAAATTGCGATGGAGGGGTATTACAAATTGCGACAGCTTTGTTTATTACAAATTGCGACGGAGCTGTATTACAAATTGCGACAGCTTTTTTATTACAAATTGCGATAACTTTATTACAAATTGCGACAGGTATTACAAATTACGACAACCTTATTACAAATTGCGACAGGTATTACAAATTGCGACAATTATTACAAATTGCGACTGTACAGTCCCCCCCCCCCCAACCCCCGGGATCCCGGCTCTGTAGGTCGCCAAAAGTTTCGATAATATTCTTTCCTTCAAACAGTACAAATTAATTAAACAAGCCTTCAGTCCTCGAAGAGAGTATTTTGGAATTGAATGAAAGCTTATCCCGGCTCTGTAGGACGCCAAAAGTTCGAGGATATCGCTGCGTCGTTATCACAACCTGTTTCGATGGCTGCCGACATGAAAGAGAGGCTGAGTGTCTAAGAACCCCTGAATCGACTCAGCATACAGACAACACGTGACATCGATATTGCGTGATTGTCACGATTAGGTTCGAAACGCAACTAGAGCCATTCTCGTACCCAGAGCTCCCCGGCTCGTCTGCTCGCAGGGGAGGCTCTGGGGACATCCATTTGAGGGCCGTCGCTGATTGGCTGATTTTGAGCGTTGGAGCATGCGCTGAGAGGTCTTTCTCTCAGCGGCTCTGTATTAAATCTCGCGCATGCGTCAGTGGCTGTCACCAGAGCCTCCCCCGCGAGGTTACGAGTCGGGGAGCTCTGGGTTCGAGAATGAACTAGAGCGAACTTTGCATGCTTTTTATTAGACAGGCAGGCAGACACTAAATTTTATTCCATGAGAAACAGGCCCGGAACAAGAAGGGTACTTCATCATGTCAACTATACGGGGAATGCTCCGCCCGAAAGGGGAAAGGCTCAAATTATATAAAAAGGGTAGCGGTTTTACAAATTTCACCATATAAAAGGATGAGCAATGCTCGATTCTGTTTAAAAAAAGTATGAGTTTTGTTGTTGCAATATAGAAAAGGGTTTCAATATTTGCGCTACGTTTTGGAGTTTAATGCGTATTTAACATGCACTGCATGCATTTGGAAGAATTATAAGAAAGGGATTTCACTAATTTTACTATATAGAAGGATAAGGGGTCCAACGTCTGGGCGGAGCATCCTCATACAAAATGTTTTGAATTTCTACCCAGAGCTCCCCGACTTCACAGGGAATTTCTGCAGAACGCATCAATGGGAAAAGCTGAATTTAATTCCCATGGTAGAAGAATGGGAAGCGTTCGGATTCCCAGCATGGCTATCCTTGTGAACTCCGAACGTTTCCCATGTGTGTGCATTGGGAAATTCAGCTTTTAATTTCCCATGGTTGTTTCTGCAGAAATTCCCTGTGCTTGTTACTTCATGGGAAGGTAACGACCCGGGAAGCTCTTGGTACGAGAATTCTCTCTGCTCTCTCGAGACGAGTCAGGCATCTCGTGTCACAAACAGTAGTGTCGCTTTTGTTTGTTAGTTAGTTCCCGTCGACTTGCGCAAAGCTTGCTGTGTTCTCAGAGCCCAGCCAAAGGCTCCAAGAAAAACATCCCTTTTTTCAAACATAGCGATTCAAATTTTTAATATGTGTAAAAAACCACCTGATAAGGTATGGGTTCAAGAAAAAGAGGTGTCCGAGGTGTCCGCCGAGCAAAATCCTCGTCGCATTTGCTACAAGGATCGTTAATGTCGTTTCAAAGCTAAAAGAATGGCCTATCTTCTCGTGTAATCTATGTCCAATGATTCACTTAATATATCTTTTTTTTTCACTTCATAGAAAAAAACACCGGTTTTACCACATCCCAGGCAACTGATCTGTGCGAAAACTTAACCGCGGTAAAAATACTGAGAATGTATGGACATGTAAATCATCATTCTCGTACCCAGAGCTCCCCGGCTCGTCTGCTCGCAGGGGAGGCTCTGGTGACATCCATTTGAGGACCTTTGCTGATTGGCTGGTTTTGAACGTTGGTGCATGCGCAGAAAGATCTTTCTCTCAACGGCTCTGTATCAAATCTCGCGCATGCGTCAGTGGCTGTCACCAGAGCCTCCCCCGCGAGGAGACGAGCCGGGGAGCTCTGGGTAAGAGAATGGTAAATCATGAGTTCTACCACAGGGCAAACAGGGGCGCGGAAAATTTCTACGAAAGCTTACGCACCGAAAAGCCTGACAAATCCATTTTGGGAACACTTTCCTCGTTTTTTTTAACGCACTTCTCAGTGATTGGAAATCCTGTCTCGTGTTTGATATATTACTTAACATCTCTTTTATTATTAAAATATACATTGGACTTTTTTTAACAGGTTTCGTCGTGTTGTAAGAAATTGTTCTCAAAACTTGTTCATGAAGAAATTAAACGCTGGACAAACATTCACAAAATGTTAAATGAAATGTTGAATCCGTACGTATTATGAGGTTGTGTAGTGAAAATAAAAGACGCTATCGGAGTATTGCTCGCATAAATTCCTGTGTGAACAGCTCGTAACGAAACTGTATTATCAGGAGCATGTTTCCCTAAAACGACTGTTCCTCGCCCGCGCCTCATCTGTTGTGAACACAGCAGTAGTTTTAGCTCGAGAATAAAGGTGATCCAGCAACACAGCAAGAAGATTAGCCAAAAAAGAGAAACATTATAGGGCACATGATGATCAATTGCGTTAAAGTAGAATCAGTATTCTGCTTTCAAAGTTCATTACTTGGCAAGCAAACGTTAGAAAATTGCTAGTTAAAATGGATGGCAATACTTACGTAACCGATCTTGAAAATAATCAGAAGTTGCATGATATATACGTTTTATTACAATAGCGCAGGGCACAGATTCTAAAATTAGATCACCGAGACCCAGACAAACAATCCTTCTGAAATCCCATTCAGAAGCGCGCTCTCTAAATACGAGCCAGGATAGGAGTACATACAAGCTCTGCTAAAATGAGTGGATATACCAGTTTATACCAATTCATCGTTCTTTGGAGAGAAAACTGAGAAAATTGGAGACAAGTATATTTGTTTGTCTGAGTTTTTAATTTGTGTGACGTCATCTGTGCGCAGCGCTATTAGCTTTGCACGTCTGACTTAGTTGTGTTTCTTGCAATGTGAGGGCGCACTTACAATGTTGATTTTACATAACAACATTCACTTTTCTACTCATGATCAATGTTCGACATGGATTATCGCCTGGGTTAGCGGTCTCGGAGAATGGACGCGAGTGTTCTATGCCGTTACCACTTAACAGAAATCTGCGAGCGCGTTAGAGTGTGCAAACAGTACATATGAACAATTAGCAAAACTAAATTGTACTATTTTGTACTATTTACTATATACTGAATAGTCAGTTGCACTAGAGTGGTTTTCATCCGACTGTGAAACAGATACTAACAAAATACGCAATGCTATATCCTATGAAAGTCATTTTTACTGTATTCTCCTTTTTAATTATGACTAGTACTAGCACTTTTTAACAATTATACTAAAAAGGAATATCATAACAAGGTGATAGCATGTAGAGCGATTTCCATATGACTGTAGTAAAACCAATTGCAAAGTAATTACACCAATTCTGAATAAGACCTAGTGAGTGATTACAAAGTATTTGCGAATTACTCACAACAGTCATCTGAAATTTGCTCTTACAAGACTTTTGTCCCAAGTTTCGACAGGTTCCGAAAACCTTGTTCATAAAGAAACGCTGAACAAATATTCGCAAAATGTTGAGTCAAATGTTGAACTGGCTTAGCCTTAGCCTTAGTATTGTCGCGCTTCTCTCTAGCTAGTCAGTACGTATCATGAGGATTAATCGTGTAGTGAAAAGCACGCTCATCGAGTATTGCTGGCGCATAAATTCCTGTGTGAACAGCCTGTGACGAAACTGGATTATCAGGAGCATGTTTCCCTCAAACGACTTTTTTGTCGCCCGCCTCTGTTCTGAACGCAGCAGTAGTTTAGCCCGAGAATAAAGGAGCATGCTATACATGGTCCAGCAAAAACAGCAACGAATAAGTCAAACAGGAGAAACAAAATGGGCGCACGATCGATTGTATTATAGAGGATCAGTATCACTCATTTCAAAGTTCATGATTTAGCAAGTAAACGTTAGAAACATAGCTAGTGAAAAAGGATGGCAATACTTACGATCTTGAAAACGGTCAGAAGGTAATATTTTAACAACTTGTATGAGAATAGCTCTGCGCGTCCACTTAGTTGTACATGTACTGTTGCAATGAGGTCGCACGTACAATGTTGATTTTACATAACAACTTTGTTTTTTGCTTGCTCACTGGCACGTATGATCGCCTCTAATTAAAAGATGAATGCCTGAAGACCGCTGAAGCCACAACAGGCGAGGAGCATGCAAAGGTTCACTGTGAGCTACATCTAACCCGGTACGTCTATCTTGGTCAAGTGTTCACAATTAACCTAATGATCGCCCCTAATTAACAGCCACAACAGGCGAGGAGCATGCAAAGGTTCAACTGTGAGCTACATCTAACCCGGTACGTCTATCTTTGGTCAAGTGTTCACAATTAACCTAATGATCGCCCCTAATTAACAGCCACAACAGGCGAGGAGCATGCAAAGGTTCAACTGTGAGCTACATCTAACCCGGTACGTCTATCTTGGTCAAGTGTTCACAATTAACCTATCATCCAGACTCTAACTCTGTGAAAACACCCCTTTAAGGTCTGCCACTAGCGCCATCGGTTTCGTTCGAATCTTAACAGGACATTGAACACCTCTTGTTGACGTATTGTACCCTGCATATAAAGTTATTAAGAC
Organism: Scolanthus callimorphus; assembly: GCA_033964015.1. NCBI lineage: Eukaryota > Metazoa > Cnidaria > Anthozoa > Actiniaria > Edwardsiidae > Scolanthus > Scolanthus callimorphus. Next base: position 15,806,111 of record CM066924.1, read on the forward strand.
TTACTCCTTGCTCCTTACAGACGGAATCGTAAACCACCCTGAACTTGGTCGTTTGGCTATCCTCCCGCACGACTGGAAATGTGCCAGATGCCACGCTGGACCATATGTCTTGGTTTTCAACATTCCGGGCATATCACTTTTGCCACTTAGCCTTCAATCATCTCTCGTTGTTTCACAGCTACTTCAGGACGTCTGGATAGGTGTCTCTCCAACGATACACCTCTCCAATCTCTTCTCTGCTGTTACAGTTCTAGTTTGAAATGAAATAAGGTTGTAACACTACCTCTCGAGTTCAAATAGTTGTCTCTAAACCGAGCTTATAAGTACGGAATCTATTACGCCATAGTTGTTTTGCTGTTTTTTTTTTTGGGGGGGGGGGATTATTTTAGTCTTTTTAGGGACGTGTCATTATTTACCGGGGGGGGGGAGAGGGCTCCCATTTTTTTTCAAACAAGGCTAAAAAAAATTAGGATCCTCCTTTGAACATAACAGAAAATGGGACCCTCCCCCAGTCGTAGGTAAAAAAATTGGGGCCCTCCCCATATAATTTATATTTTCTGCAAAACCTGTCAGATAGACCCTTGTTCGAGTGATGCAATGTCTCTTTCATTCTTCTTAATAACAGAAATACGTTTTTTTGTACTTCTGTCAAAGCCAAGGAACCGCGGTCATTATTTAACGCCTCGATTATTTACGTGAGAGGCATGTTTAGTTAATAAACGGTAAAATTAAGTTATCCTCCCTCTATAAGTACAATGATGAAACGTGATCCCGCCACTCCCGTCCCCTATTTGACGTAGTACTGAATACATTTTACAAAAAAATGGGGTCGCTATTTCTTTCGTTGTGTGCGAAGCGCGCCCAAATTATATAATCGCATTTCACCAAGCCTCAGATAAAGGGTAGATGAACATGTTTTGTGTACGGTATAATAAAGAAAGCCTGTCAGGAGCCCAGAAGTACGCTACCTCAACTATATAGGTTACCAAGGTAGATGAAAGCTTCTATTGATGGGCTCCTGAGCCAACAAGGTTATATTATTCATGCGCACAACTGCGCGCCGCAAATGATGAAGTTATTAATGTGCGTGAAACGCGACCCAATGACGAATTGCTATGCTTGTAACGTCGAACACACGCCTACATATAGTGACTGCCCGCAAGGCCTATCATTACAGGGCATTTTTGGGAGAGTCTGGTTCTCCTTGTCAAGATACACTTGTTCTTGTAAATGGCGTGAGGGTAGTGTCTTCGTTGCTGAAGTAGTATAAATAGATGTCCTTCTTTATGCGCGCGAAGCGCGCCGAAATTTTTATAGAGAAGTTGCTGAAATAACCACTATCGGCATCTTGTTTTTGTTAAGCAATCGTAACGATTTCCTTTTTTATCCTATCAGTTTACCCTGGAATTTCGGGGCCTTCCAGTGGAATTAGATCAAGTGGAAATATGCCATAGTTTTGGGTTGAGAAATAAAAGTTCTGCACCATGCAGATACATAAATTTTGCTTGAAAACCTGGTAACACTAGTTTAGTAATATACAATGGTGACCAAACAAACATGTTGATTAGTTTGTGTGATAACCTTATTAGAAAATGTCTGGACAAGTTACACCAAAACCTATCATGGAATTCAATTGATTTGACTACTGATGATTAACAACCCTAGATTTTGTATCTAACCAAGCTGGGATTTTGTCAAACAATGTGTAAATACCCAGACTGAAGGGTACCCACCCTGGAAATACAAGCTCAGTTTTCACCACCCTTCCCTGGATTAAATGGTGGATTATGTCCATGAAAAGGATGAGACTCCAAATTGGTGAACTTTTTATTGTGCTATTTATAACTAACAGAGTATTCTGACAAGCTCTGTAATAGTGGAACCTGGGCAGTTGACAAAATTACACCTGTTGACAACATTGGGTTTTGAGGTGGCAACATAATTTTCACAAGAAAAATTGAATCAAAGAGGATTTTGATACAGCACTGTGATGTTCTTCTGAGCAGTAAACTATCTGTAGTGAAAACTCTTAAAAGTTGCCCCTGCTATAGTTCTACTTCTGAAAATCAATTGATGAAATGCTCTCGTAATACTGTAACATCTAACATGTTGCATCCCTGAACCAACAGCACTTGTGCTAGAAATTGCTGTTTGGTTACAGGATGCAGTTGTTTTGTGTCATCCAGACAAGAATGGCATTATGTTCCTTTTGTGAATTGGGCATATACATGTACACCTACACCTTCGGAACCTGCAACAAACAATACACAACAAGTTACTTCTGAATGTTCTACCCTCTATTTTATCTTTTATCAGGTGCTTCTAAAAAACTTTCCTTTTTAATGCAAAGTAACTAGGAGAAGTGAAATGAAATTTGTATTATTACAGTCACACAGGTTGTTCTCTTTGCTCTTAACACTGATGGACAACACTGATGGACAACTTTGGTATCAAATTGCAATTTCTCGTGAGCAACTTTAATTCGCCACATGTCTGAGCACTGGAGGGGCAGACCATAATTAAATGATTTTGGAAACAAAATATTTCAAGTTCTGGTACAATGTCATGAAGACAGATACAAAAGATTTTTTGGAATTTGATTCAAGCAAGTTGTCCGTCAATGTTGCTAGGCAATATTGCAAAATTGTAGGGAAGAGAACATCTCGTTTCACTGTAACATGATCTACAATTTCCACTCACAAGTCAAATGGTTATCAAAAATCCAATTTCTCACCAAATTTATTTTTAAATTCAGTAAGTATACACAACTAGCAGTGCTTTTTTATACCAGCTCAGATCTCAATTTATTTTGCTTTCTGGGCAAACAAACTGAGCACTTCAGTTCTTGCAACAGCTATTTCAGTGAAAAATTTCTAAGGAGCATGCCCAAGCAAAGGTGTCCTGTAGGTGAACACACCAAAAAATCCTTAACTTCCCCCATTATTTCCAAAATTAGCACCACACAATGAAGACATATAGAATGTAGTTTTGTTTTCGAAAGATACTTCAGTGGCACAACGAACAGTTTTCGAAAAATGTTCAATTAATTAATATTCATGAGACAACATTTTCAAGCAGATTTTAGAATTTGAGTGAAGACCCGATTTTGCTGCCGATCTCAAGGAAATCAAATGGTTTCATTTAAACTGGGTCCTAGAAACTGCGTGTGACTTATTTCCAGATCTAATATTCCCCGTGAGGAAAGTGGGAGTCCAAGAACAACAACCACTGAAACTCATGTGCGTAAACAGTCGAGCCAAAAACACATAACTTCCCCCATTTTCTGTTTCATCCCCGTTACATAAACGAATTTCAAAATGATAGTACTTCCATTTTTCACTGACAACTCTGTGGTACAACGACTAGATTTTGAAAGCACATTCTGGCAATACGATAAGAAATCGGCTTTTTGCATCACAGCAAGGAAGCTCAACGAAAGATTCCATAAAACCCCTTGGTGCGATTTCTCAAAGAGAGCCTTACATAAGCCAACAGTAATTAAAAGCTTACCTTGGCGGATAATTTGACACTTCACCTTTCAGCTGCTGGCAGAAAGTTAACTTGGGAATTCAACCACAGATCACAGACATCCGCCATATTAAATCGAAATCCTTGAATAGAGCTGCTTTGCCGAAGCGAATAGCGTAGCAATCTCAAGCTCAAACTGCTCAAAATTAATTCCCCAAGTACAAGTATTGTTTCTGTTGAACTCCGTTTGTGGTTTACATTACTTATTCCCGCATAAAAATGGAGAAATTAACTCGGTCGACACGACAACAAACCTGCATTTGCTCAGCTGAAGACAAATCAGGCCGTGCATCTGCGCATGCGTCACATAAAGGTCCCCTGCTAGCGGAATCTAGCCTCCTGAAGCTTTGAATAATCCTATAATACCAAGTCTTGAGAGTCATGTGAAATCCGCTCTATAAACTTGCACATAGTCGCAACATGAGTCGCTAATTAAAAGGCATTTCAAAAACTCATCAATTATACATCAGTCAACTGACCAGTAGAAGGACGTACAATCTATCACGTGCATAGGCTTTATACCTCTTTCTGAGCTGATGGAGTTTTAGGTATATCGGAAAATTTGCCAGCAGTTTCATAGAAAGGGGAGGACCATATGCATTTAAAAATGCAAAAGGAAAAGAGGTACTTAGAGGCACTTTTAAGTTTAAAAACATTTGCTGAGGAAGCGAGGCAAGAACTGATCTCCAACCAAAAAGGCTGTTAGCCCGTCATCTTTTGGCCAACGGCAAGATTCAGGGCTCTGGGGAATCGAATTCTAGGTTTCGGGTTACAAATTCGTTTTGTTTTCTCTATGATCGTGATCTACCAGGCACAGTGCTAACAATACCACTTTGTATTCCGCGTCATTGTAATTGATTTTAGAAAATAACACCTATTTTATATGGTGAATGTGCGCATTCTGATTGGTTAAAAGGCGTGTTGGTAAGAGACCTGAGAAACACGATTGTCACGCAACGATGTCGCGCGTGTGTATGTTATTTTCTAAAAACAATGAAAGTACTTTCTGCGTGCTCTCTGGTTTCTTACAAACACTCGGTCCGAAACGTTGGCACTAATCTCCATAGTCTCTCTTTCAGGGAAAATTCGAGCTTTTACAGAAAAAGTCTTGTTTGCAAAGTTTTGCTTCCAGTTTTGCTGGAGAAATGATGATGAGCACGATGGTTCTACAAACGATTTTATTTGATATCATATTTTAGGTTTGGTATTTTCTGCAGGCTCGTACTAATTATCAACCCCTAGCTAGTAGCAGGGACTTCTGTACTGCGCATGTACGAATCCGCTGACCAATTCAATGTGGTTCCGGGCGCTTTAATTCCCAATTTCCATTGTTTTAGTCGGAATTGACATAATGGCGCGAAGTTTTCAGCTCGCACTTTTCTTTTTTCTTTATTTTGTAATTCAAAATATTTCTACGATAAGCTCTAGTGTTCTGTGTGCAACAAACGAGATGTCGACAGAGCACGTTCTGACTCCACTTTTAAGCCATGTTACGAGCAGTGTTACGGAAATTGTTTCAAACGATGATAGCATGCAGCTTGTACAGCATACGATATACTACCATAGAAAAGCCATTGCTGAATTCATAAGAAAACGTGATTTTTTGCATACAATCTTTTATAACCTTGAAGACCCCCTCACCCACCCATCGAGGTTTATAGCCCTGGACTACTGCCACAATCAGTATTACAAAATTTACGACGAACGACAAATTGAATTTTTTGGAGTTTATTTCTTGGCAGAACAAGTCATTTTTAAGACGCTAGAGAAACACTTCCAATTACAAAGAAGGTATTCACTCAAAACACCTAACCCCTATCATGCCTAGAGGCCATCCCTACAGCTCTTTAGTTGCATATTCTGTCACAGTTAGAATCACAACATTGATGGTGTGAAAATGCCCCTGCTACAATTAAGAAGATCTGGAAAAATAAGATGGATGAAATATGTCAACATTACTGATACTAAAGTCGTTAAAGACCTGCACTTGTAACAAAAATCACAAAAGTACTACAATGAAAAAAAGTTTTAGCTATGTTAGCGAATTTTGAACACAAGAAAATGTTAACAAATTAACAGCTGGATCATTACTGGTTAAAATCATGCTAAAACTAAGATGGAGAAATGAGCTCGATATTTTTCTATAGCACATAAAAGAAGAGCCCACCATTGCAAATTATGCAAGAAAATTGATGGCGAAATATTGTTATTTATTACGTATTTAACTCAAAGCGATCTCTATTTAATCTGCACTCTCAACAACCTTATAGTATTGCGACATCGGTCAGATACATAAATACGGTATATTTGTCATTCTGTGGTCAATGGGCTTCAAGAGTGTTACGCATAATTTGAACAGGTTCAATAGTCATTTGAGTTCAATAGTATAATTCATATGATCAGCGAATTTTCATGGCTAGTTTAATCGTTTCTTGATGATACCCTTGGTTGGTTGAGAACAATCAACAAAGATTTAACATGGAGAAATGACCTTGCTGGAATTTTAGCGGGCTCGGAGCATTCAATATAATTTACTTGTAAACTGAAATTAAACATAATTTTCACTGGTGTTCTCGACAATCGCAAACGCGAATTATCAAGATTGACTTCAAAACATGCCCAATGCTTACCATAGAGAAACTTACCGTATGTGAAATGATTCAGGTTCTTCTTTAAAATGAGCAAGCAACCTCCAATTACGAGATGTAACAAGACAACATGGCTGCAATATTGACGAAGCTTGAGTTTCTTTGAACGTCCCATGATAACAACTCGAACCTATTGCATGTTCCTTTCCATAGAATAGGCAGCAAAGACATAGATAAAAACCTTTAGGCGAATTCTGGAGTAATTCATTTCAATTTCTTTCCACATATCACGGTCAAATCCCGTAAACTTTGAGCTGTCATGACCCTTCTCCGAGGCTGAGGGAGTTCAGGAAATCTAAGGCGCGCATGCGTATGCAAATGTACCTGCTACTCCCCTAGCTGGGACTTTTAAAACCCGTATTAAAAGGAGAAACACCGTCGTGACATAGGTCGTTAAAAGGCATTTTAGAAGTGGTGCTTATTGTTTGTACCGGCAGCTTTCGTGCAACCGGAGCCGCACCTACTCCACCAAAGGGAAGTTTCTGCAGAAACCCATCCATGGGAAAATTATTTCCAAAGGCACACGCATGGGAAGTGTTTCGACAGCCATTCGAAAGGAAGTGTTGGATAGTCATTGAAAATCCCAACACTTCCCTTTCTTCTACCATGGGAAATCCAGCAGTTTCCATGGATGGGTTTCTGTAGAAATTCGGCCCTGTGACAATGCTTACAGCGATTTTCATAATTCTGCGAACTCCCACTTGACATTTCCGAACGCCAAACTGCATTTTGGCTTCCGTCAATCAAACCTTTTGCAGCTGTTTCAGGTTAAACACGCGACTTCGCCGTTGCCGCCAGAGTTTGACAGTTGGGTTTTCTGTGCTGTGCATCAATGCAATCCGTGTCCGTGTGAGCCAATCATATCCTTACTCAGTGCATTCGATTGGCATCCCTTGCGAGACATGTCGCGACAGAAGCCAATTCACTGCACTAGGCGAAGCTAGGCAAGGATCTGATTGGCTCACGTGGTTTGATTGACTACACAGGAAAGCCCAACTGTCAAAAGCTCTCTCGATGTTTTGAACGCGCTGGGTCGCGTGTTACCTGAAACAGCTGTAAGACAGGCGCATGGACATTTTTCCCCCGGTGGGGACTCCCATATTTTAGGGGCGGGGGTGCTCGTCGGGAACTTTCGATTTTACCCCTAAAAGGGTCCAAACATGGCGTCGCTCAGTAGATTTTGATCCCTAAAAGGTACCAACAAGACGTATTTTCCCTCCGTAATTTTCTCGCGTATTTTTTACGAGGGAAAATACGTCTGAAATTCAGGCTACCAACAAGTGTAATTTGTTTGATTTGCTACAAAGGACCTCTAACAGGTACCTGTCTGGAAAAAATTACACGTTTTCGAATTTTACCCCCTTAAAGGTACCAGAGGCTGCCTTGTCCCTAGGCGTCTCTATCAACCTCGTCCCCAGGGTCTTCTCGGTCGTTTTTCAAAATGGCGGTTAGCGCGAGAGAAGACCCTGGGGGAGGCTGAGTCACATGACCGTTTCGAAACAAAGGACAAACCTCATTCTCATGTCCTCAAACAATAGTCACGTGACTCAGCCTCCCCCGCCAGGGTCTTCTCTGAGGTAACCGCCATTTTGAAAAACGACCGAGAAGACCCTGGGAACGAGGTTGCGTCTCTATTTAGTAGAAACAGAGAGAAAGCCTCTTGCGAGTGTTCTGGTTGCGCGCAATGCATCTTGGGAACGTTTCGTTTTCACTAGAACGCGCCTGCGTACGAGGCAGTACCAGAGGCCTTATTTTAAACCCTAAAAGGTACGACGAGCACCCCCGCCCCAAAAATATGTCCCCCCTACTGCTTACGGGATTTTTTTCTAAGTTTCGTTTGCATTTTGCGGTCGAAATTTGGTTTAAAGCCTGGCTAATCCTTATTTGTCCACCTACAGCTGTTCACTCGTTTGATTGACGGAAACCAAACCGCGGTTTGTTGGTCGGCGTAGAGTTCGCAGAATGCGTGAAATCACTCAGAGTTGTTCACTCGTTTGATTGACGGAAACCAAATCGCGGTTTGTTGGTCGGCGTAGAGTTCGCAGAATTATGAAAATCGCACCAAAATGGGACTGGAATTTGGATAAGAGAATAGGCGCAATACAAAATACGAAACTCAAAGCAAAAGCACAAAATTACAAAATTACTCGTTTATCATTCCGCTTCATTTTCATTCCTCTACATCATTTCTTTTTTGGTCATTTTATCTATTACATGAAGTACTGTATATTTTCATGACAAAAGATCATTAGTTACTGAAATTAAAACCGTTTAACCCATGCGTTAGGAAAACTACACTCTAATTGCGTTTTAAGCTATCGTTAAGGCCCTCAGTGCCCCTGATTCACTCACACATCAACCTTTGAACTTTCTGCAAACCTCATTTCTTGCGCTGCAAAAACAAAACGAATAGTCTGTTGAAAAGTTGAAAGGAAATGCTGAATGAAAGAATGTTAGAAATCTGATGGGAAGCATTTACCCCGGGTAAGGATTTTCACGCAGATTTTCAACGATGGAACATAGAGGATATTGTTAGGACCGCCTTCCGCTAAGCTAAGTTGTTAGAGAGATCACCGCAGCGCTGAGAGCGCGGGAGGTAATGGATTCGTGCCTCAACCGGGTCAGCATTTAGCATATCAAGAACATTTTGAACATTTTGGGAAAGGGTGAGAGTCCTTGCTTAAGACAGGGGCCAGATGGCGAAGTAGTGCTTAGGCCTTATGCGCAACAGAGCGCGAAGAGGTGGAGGCAAGGCAAGGAACATTTTGCCACACACTATGGACTTGCTTTCGTTACTTTCCTTTTAGGAAATCCTCCTTATCTTATTTGGACAACCTGTAACTACGGTAAAAACCCGCATAAAAGAACAAGTGGTTTAAGAACACTCAGGCTGAAATTTGGTCAAAAAGGTACCTTATACATAAGAGCACATGCAGCCTGAAAAATGAAAAGTGTTCTTCTATAAAAAAATTGCTGCCAGTTACATTCGAGTACAGTAACCCATTGTGTGATAGAGTATCGAGAAGATCAATATGTAATGTGCTAGACCATGCACACACCGAGTTCTACAGCAGGAATTCCAGGGTACATTTAGCAATTGCTTTTTAGACTTGACTAATTGTCGTTTCTAAATGACTGTCACCTTTCTACCAATCACATTCTTTATTTGGCTGTTGGTAGTGTATACAATCAGCCTGATTCCCCAAAACACCTGTTCTTTTATTCGGGTTTTTAGTGTATTTATCCCCATATGTCCCATATCTTACCCAAAATCAGGGGCGGATACAGGAGTTTCAGAAAGGGGGGCCCGATACGGTGAAAATATGGGACGCCATCGTTTTCAGATAGCACCGTTCACACTAGAAAACAGCGTTTTCAAACAGCTCCGTTTAGTGTGGACGGGGTGTACTGTCGCACTTTGTAATAATTAACGCACTTTGTAATACCTGACGCAATTTGTAATAAAGTTGACGCACTTTGTAATACCTGGCGCAATTTGTAATAAAGTTGACGCACTTTGTAATAACCCCTGTCGCAGTTTGTAATAAAAAAAGCTAACGCAATTTGTAATAATCCCCTGACGCAATATCTAATATGTCTCGGATAAGGACAATACACAAAAATACATATTTGGTACCTGCTGCTCTTTCGTCGAGTCGTCCTTGCTCGTATTTCTTGTCTGCATTACGGGGTTTCAGTAGTTTGTTCAGACCATTCCCCCCTCGTCGCCTCCGAGAAGACACGCGCAATTCTACATTCTCTAACAAGCACAGGGTGACCAATGCGAGAATCAGGATCAGCTTGGTATTCATTATGGAGGCACGTAGGTCGCTGCCGGTAGACCAACAAACCGATTAGCTCGTGTAGCATTTTCTTCTTTAGGGACGTGTCATTATTTACCGGGGGATGGCTCCCACTTTTTTCAAACAAGGCTAAAAAAATTCGACCCTCCCCTTGAACATAACAAAAAAAATGTGACCCTCCCCCAGTCGTAGGTAAAAAAATTGGGACCCTCCCCATGTAACTTATTTCAGAAAAACCTGTCAGATAGACTATTGTCCAAGTGATGCAATGTTTCATTCTTCTAATCTAGAAATACTTTTTCTTACTTCTGCCAAAGCTAAGGAACCGCGGTTATTATTTATCGCCTAGAGTAATTACGTGAGGATTTTGGGTAATACACGGGTAAAATGCAGTGATCCTCCCTCTGTGAGTTCTCTCCCGTCCCCTATTTGACCTATAGTCACTGAAGACATTTTGCCGAAAAAGGGGGACGCATATCTTTCTTTGCGCTAAGCGTGCCCGAATTTTGATAAACGCATTTCATCAAGCCTCAGAGAAAGGGTATATGAACATGTGTTGTGTACGGTATAGTAAACAAAGCCTGTCAGGAGTCCAGGAAGTACGCTACATATATAGGTTAGATGAAAGCTGCTATTGATGTGCTCCTGAGCCACCAAGGCTATATTATTCATGCGCACAACTGCACGCTGCAAATGAAGAAGTTATTAATATTCATGTGCGCCAAGCGCGGCCCAACCGACGAATTTCTATGCCTGAACGTCGAAAACTCGCGCTTACCTATGGGGTCTTCTTTGAAATATATAGTGACTTGCCTGCCAGGCCTATCATTGCAGGGCATTTATGGGAGAGTTTGCTTTTCCTCGTCAAGATACACTTGTTCTTAACGGCGTCAGGGTAGTGTCTTTATTGCTCAAAGAGTATATTAGATGTCATTCTTTTTGCGCACGAAGCGCGCCGAAATTTTTATAGAGAAGTTGCTGAAATAACCACTATCAAGAGTGGATTAACAAGAGTTAGAATCTTTCGTACTGTATTTGTCCACATCACAGTCAGCAAAGTGTCTATTTTTAGATTTGAATTTCGCGCGCGAAAGTATTCGAATCCCCTGGATTCCCCTGAATTCATCGTATACCCAACACATAAAAAATAGAGAATATCCTACCTTATCTTTGCGCGCGACTTTAAAGGTTTTTCGAATGATCTGTGATTTATGATGGTGCCGCTATGATGGTGAAACTTCGTGACTTTTCCTAAAATTTATCTGGGGACATTTGGTGTCAATGACATGTCAGTGTCAACGACCCAGTTTCCATGGCAACCACTTTTTGACATGCATGTTTTGCAAAACTCGAAAAAACGTGAATTTTTCATATTTCAAGCTTAATTGGACACATTGCCCAAATTATGACTATCGGAGCTTGTACTCATTAGTAATTTATGTACAGGCTAATTACTTTTTGACACATGGTCTAAAACTAGCTCTGGTATTCACCAACATCCTTTTAATTCACCTTTTGAATGCCAAACACTTCTTTGATAAGTATTATGTACATTTTGATCATTTTTTTCTCATTGAGTATTTATCTGAAAAGTCAAATGGAAATTAAATGAAATCCAAGATGGCGGATCCAAGATGGCGGATCCAAGATGGCGGACAATATTTTCAAAAGTCGTCATTATGACGCAAGTTTAATAAAATTTATGTGTTAATGCACACGTCCCTGGTTAATGTCACAAATTATTACATTTACATTATCCTGATGTTAATTAGTTGGCTTTTAAAGTATTATCTACCAAGTTTTTGGAAGTTAATTAAAATTACTTAAAAATTGATAAAGCATTGAGAATGACGTCATTGTGATGTCACATTTTGCTCTAAGGCTCATGGTCAATGTGTGAAAGTTTGATGATCATAGCCCCAGTGGTTCCAGAGTCACAGATGGTAAAAAAAGCCCAGTCTGAATAGGGTTAAAGTGCTACTAATGCTTTTTGAGAGGCTTTTTGAGCAAAATCCTCAATTATGTAGTTTCTGTGAAAAAAAATTTCAATTCGGTTAAATCCTGATTTTTTACGGAACATTTCATATTGGAAATTTCCCGCCATCTTTGAAACACTTACCAGTCTCCCGCACGGACCGTCTTCGCGCGGCCAAGATCCAAGTCATGCCCAAATAAGGACGTTCAAGGTTCAAGTCATCTTCTCAGTTTACAGCATATTCTTCGCAATAATTCCCTAGTTTTATCGTTCTTTTGCGATGTTGGTATTTGTGGAAGGTAGGCCATTTATTGATACGTAGATTTATTGATGCGTGCCCTTACTACGTAAGGGCACGAGACTTTGGTGTAGAGTTCCTATAGTCTTTGAAACTTTGACCAAGTTTGGCTTCTATAGAAGCTACCCTTCGGGAGATATGATTTTTTCTTTATTTTTCTGGTATTAAACCTATAGCGTACGCCGTCCGTCCGTGTACACATGGGAACCCTGTGGTATGCAAAGAAAAAATTATATCTCCTCAAGGGAACATGCTAAGAAAACCGTACTTGGGATATTTTGTCTATGCCACAAGGGGGTTCTGTAACACGGACACGTGATGCGACGTCATCGATGACGTCATCTATACTTGAAAAATCAATATCTCGTGAAGGCATATCGAGATAGCGTTGTCGTTTTCTGTGAATACGCGCGGGCTACCTGTGTTTTGCCCCAGGCCCTTTGGCGGAGACAAAAACAACATGGCGGCCATGAGTACGATGTTTCTCGAATACCTGCAAGTTTTGGTGAATTTCTCTGCTTTTTCGCTAAAATATGAGGAAAAGTACTTACAGACCTTCCAAATAAGGTAAGGGGAATTCCTAATAAGGAAAGCGGCAAGTCGACAAGGTTAGGCTGCAAACGTCTTGATATGGAAGACTCTAAAACAACCAAACTTGGGTAGTGTAGTCTAGGCCACCAGATGAGCGAAATGAGGTGGTCACGTGATATGACGTCATCGATGACGTCATCTACGCTTGAAAAATGAATATCTCATGAAAGGAAGACTCTAAACCAACCAAACTTGGGTAATGTAATCCAGGTCACCAGATGAGCGAAATGAAGTGGTCACGTGATGTGACGTCATCGATGACGTCATATATGCTTGAAAAATCAATATCTCGTGAAGGGAAGACTCTAAAACAACCACACTGGGTAGTGTAGTCAAGGTCACCAGATGAGCGAAATGAGGTGGTCACAGCGGCGTAGCCAGGAATTTCTGAAGAGGGGGCCGGATAGTGAAAACATGGGACGAAAATGCGCAAATTTTCTCCAGCAAATACAGTAAATGTATGGAAAAATTTTCGAGAAAGGGGGGGGGGGGGGCACTGGCTATGCCCCTGGGTCACGTGATATGACGTCATCGATGACGTCATCTATGGTTGAAAAATTAATATCTCGCCGAAGGAAAGACTCTAAAGCAACCATGTAAACCATGTACACATGGGAATCCCTTTCATTCACACATAAATTGTTATAACCAGGAGCTCCGCTTTTAGCCAGTGGCTAAATCTATATATTATTATTGATCTTTAAAGTTTACAACGTCAGAAAATTGAATGCGAGTGGAGATTTCAGATTTTAGTGACATACTGTTGCCGCCATTACCGTTTGTCACGCATTATTTCCGTCGAATAAAATAGCCTCTATCAGTCTTCTATGAGGGTCCTTTATGGTGTGGAATAGCTAATATTAAATTTCAATGTCATACCACACTATTTATAATAGTCGGATGATAAAGGACCCACGTTTAGAATAGCAAAGCCATTTTGAAAATGGTCTTCTTGAACGGCGCTACCGGAAAGAAACACAGAAAATGTCGGGTATTGTAGCGACTAAACGAATAACTTGTGTGCAAATCCGAGTACTCGGTTGCACTCATAACAAGCTTTTCTCGCTTTAAAAACATTAAAAAGAATGGATCAAGATTCCCAGTGCGCTAGTTGTGAGAGGTAGCACGCGCACAGGCTATCTTTGTAATGAGCCTGCGATCTCAAAACCAAAATGCAGTCAGCGGTGTTTAAGTGTTTCAAAGATGGCGGGAAATTTCCAATATGAAATGATTCGTAAAAAGTCAGGATTTAACCGAGTTGAAATTTTTTTTGCACAGAAGCTCACTACTTGATTAGAGGATTTTGCTCAAAAAGTCTCTCAAAAAGCATTAGTAGCACTTTAATTTGGAAACAAAATAGAGCAGTGACACGACTGACAGTAGAAGGCTTTAACGAAACAGTTCAAGAATATCAACATTAATTTATACAGCAGCAACTGTTATGCTGTACTCACTGCAAATGAAAAATTCCTTTCACTTTATTCTGGTGCGTAGCCCGCCGGCTACTTGAAACAGTACACATTGATCGCACAAGCCTTCAGTCCTCGAAGAGAGTATATTGGAAGCTTATCCCGGCTCTGTAGGTCGCCAAAAGTTCGAGAAAATTGAATGAAAGCTTATCCCGGCTCTGTAGGACGCCAAAAGTTCGAGGATATCGCTGCGTCGTTATCACAACCTGTTTCGATGGCTGCCGACATGAAAGAGAGGCTGGGTGTCTAAGAACCCCTGAATCGACTCCAGTCTACGGTACATAGCCATATTTGGCAATACCTTGTTCTGAGCCTCTATCTCATGCAGCGCCATTTTTGAAGCAGAAGCTTTCTATTTTCCAACTTTCTTGCGCCTAATTCATGGTCGGATTGCAACAACTGGTCAACTTATCTGTCTACTAACCTGCAAGTGATGTTAGAGGCCAGTCTTAACTGGTTCTGTTTTCGATTATATTCATAATTTCGGAACAAATCGCAGTCGAAGTGACTTCGGTGTCGAATTTCGGCATTGGCGCCAATTCCATACACAACAAGACGTTCGAGAGCTGAAGGAAAAGAGCTGTTTTTATCAGGTTTTTTCACCGATCTCCAAATCAGGTAAGCCATTTACATTAAGGGTCTTAGTGTTGTTGTAATAACCTGCCACATTTGTAATAACTGCCACATTTGTAATAACATCCATCTTAGATGTAAGGGCTGGATCTAGGGTTTTACAAAAATAAAATAAAAATAGGGGCAGCAAAGATGCCAACTCATGCACATTTTGTGGGAGACTCAAGAGTGTTAACCTTATATCTCCCACTTAATTTTCGGATGATCTGTCTCATATCTCAATAATATCTCCTGCAAAAATTATAATGGAAGATCACATTAAATAGACTCATCTACTCAGTGAAATTACATATGCTCAGGGGCCAAACTTTGTAACTCTGGGATATCTGGGCAATTTCATCTATATATTAATACCGTAAGAGAAATGGTGTCCGCACTCGCTCCGCTTAGCCCTGAAGCTGTGCCGCCAAAAGAAGTTCGCAAACCTGAAGAGAAGTTGGAAATCTGGACCGTGGGCGTGTTTTTGTTGGAAAAGATTCACCTTGGGCAAAGTTCTAATTCAAGCGATTTCTTAAGCGAGGGACAAAGCCACCATCGCCGCCATGTTGAAAATCTCCCACAGAAATTAAAAAAGAACTCAGTTCGCGCAGCCGAAAGCACCAAAAACATTGAAACCTACATGGTTCTCTTACAGATTACATACAGGAATGTACAGGGACAATTCTAACTTGCAAGATTTGAGCAGGGAAAAATTTTCATTCAAGTTTCAACAAACGTACACACTACCTTGCTTCCCTCGGAGCACGCGCTAAGCCATGCTAAGTCGAAATGACACATTTACAAAGCAAAGTCATGAATAACATTCCCTAAGTATAAATCCTGACGGCTGTATCGCAAAGCGAAGGACACAATCCCGAACAGAAGGAGGAAATCTCTCCTTTCACTTTGGGCTAAAGTTCTAATTCAAGCGATTTTTTAAGCGAACGACAAAGCCGAAAAAATCATAAGTTAAAACAATTCTGAGAACATTTACTTGACCTGTTTCTTCTATGATAAACATTCAAACAATTCTGAAGTCAGATTTGTTTTATGTAATAGGCTTAAATTGCGTTTTCAATTTTCGCGGGTTCTTTGACCGATTTGAAAGGCTCACGCGTGTGATTTTGTCGCACCAAAATCAGGAACACAAGACAAGTGCAAAAAAAAAACCTTTTGGGCTCACTTCATTAATATTTCGGTATGGTGGGATGAGGTACTCATGCTGATGGGAGGTTATAGTAATGTAAATCGAACATTTTATGGAAGGGGGAACTCAGGGAAATCATGACCCCCTCCCCCATCCCTATGACCATTAGGATTTTTTTTTCCTGTTTTTTTTTAACAGAGAACACTTTAAGTAAAATAAATTTCCCACTCCGTGAATTTTTCACGGGCATCAGCTAGTCTTAATGAAACTGTGATGAGCACGTTTGATCGCATACTCGCATGTACTCTCATCAACTCTCATTCCAGTTGTTGGCATTGTAGGATGTATTCTGAAGTCAAACCCATCTTCGTGGCCTTTTTTCAACCAGTTGAATTTTATTGTATAGGGAGCGAGCGAACAGTAAAAGGGCTCAAAGCCCCATAATTTTCGCAGATTTCAAGGGAAGTACAACTAAATATTATTGTAGAACAGTTTTTTATTCGTGATTTTAAAATTTCCACCACCGTATTTTTCACGTGATTTACATGTCCATACATTCTCTGTATTTTGCCGTTAATTCTTCTCACAAATCAGTAGCCTGGGTAGCCTATGGATGTATTGATTGAATTGTTCTGCTTCTCCTACAGGAACAGTGCCTCGCCTCATAGATCCCAACACATGATTACTGAAACTTACCATGTGGTTAGTTGTGGTTGTCCTTGATACTCATGTGAAGTTTCACGGATTTATCTTC